>CAXKVI010000001.1:47844356-47876856 GCA_964058755.1 Campiglossa producta | reverse complement strand
ATGCGTGAGTGTTGCCACTTGGGGCAGTTCACAGGGTCGCCACTTATCTCAATTTTTTTATAAATAAAGAGCAAGATATGTCAATATGGGTATCAAATGAAAGGTATTATCGACCGTATTCCAAGTATGTGAATCTCAAGCAGGGTTGGCACCTAGTGTTGCCACCTAACCGCATTTTATTTATTTTTATTGATATCTCGGGAACCGCTCAACCGATGTAGATAAAATGTGGCATTATAGATAGTATGATTCACTCTATGATTATATGCGTGGGTGTTGCCACTTGGGGCGGTTCACAGGGTTGCCACCTATCTAAAAAAAATTTAAATATTGAGCAAGATATACCAATATTGGTATCAAATAAAAGGTATTTTCGTATTCCAAAATATAAATCTCAAGCAGGGTTGCCACCTAACCGCATTTTATTTATTTTTATCTATATTATAGATAGTATTTGAGGCTGTTCACAGGGTTGCCACCTATCTCATTTTTTTTTAAATATTGAGCAATATATGGGTATCAAATGAAAGGTATTTTAGGTCGCATTTCAAGTATGACAATTTCTAACAGGGATGCCAGCAAGGGTTGCTCCAAACCGTATTTTATTTATTTTTCCTGATATCTCGGGAACCGCTTTGCCGTTTTGTATTAAATTTGGCATTATTAGTAGAATGATTCATTCTAAGACTATATACATGGCGGCCGCCACTTGGGGCGGATTCGTCGTCGGTTTTGTGGTGGGGTTCACAGGGTTGCCACCTATCTAAAAAAAAATTAAATATTGTGCAAGATATACCAATATGGGTATAAAATGAAAGGTATTTTCGACCGTATTCCAAATATGGAATGCTCAAGCAGGGTTGCCACCTAGGGTTGCCACCTAACCGCATTTTATTTATTTTTCTCTACCGATTTGGATAAAGTTTGACATTATAGATAGTATGATTCATTCTAAGATCATTCGCGTGGGTGTGGCCACTTGGGACGGTTCACAGGGTTGCCACCTGTCTCATTTTTTTCTTGAATTTTGAGCAGAATATGCCAATATGGATATCAAATGAAAGGTATTATCAACCGTATTCCAAGTATGTAAATCTCAAGCAGGGTTGGCACCTAGGGTTGCCACCTAACCGCATTTTATTTATTTTTATTGATATCTCGGGAACCGCTCAACCGATGTGGATAAAATTTGGCATTATAGATAGTATGATTCATTCTATGATTATATGCGTGGGTGTTGCCACTTGGGGCCGTTCACAGGGTTGCCACCTATCTCAATTTTTTAAGTATTGAGCAAGATATGCCAATATGGGTATCAAATGAAAGGTATTTTCGGCCGTATGCCAAATATGGAAATCTCAAGTAGGGTTGCCACCAAGGACTGAAACCGAAACCGAAACCGTAGCCGTAACCGATTAAAACCGATTCATTTTTCAAAACCGAAACCGAAACCGTAACCGTTATTTTTTTCTGAAAAAGAACGAAACCGAAACCGTTTCAAAAGCCGGAACCGGTTTCAAACGGTTTTGAATTTTTTTGTGGACACATACCTATTTTATTTTAAAAGAGGCTACCCTGAATAATTTTCATGAAAGATGATTAAGCAAGACACTTTTTGACCTCAATATCAAAATTTCGAAAGAACTGAACTATAGGCGAATGAAGCCATCGAAAAAATTTACGACAACCGAAAAAAAAAATGTTTAGTGGCCGTCTCAGAAAGCGTCATCATATTAACGTTCCATTTTAACATTTTTCTAATATAAAAAGTAGAGTTAATTTTTTAAACTTATCGGTCAAAAGTCCACCAAATTTTCAAAGATTTTCAAATTAATGACCACTAACTTATAACATACATACTTATATTAAAGAAAAATTTTTTCCATAAATAGCGAAAGTAATATTTATTACCATATATTGGAGAAAATTCTTCATGAAAACCGGAGTAAAGTTATAAAAATTCAGACTTATTTTGCATTTAGGTACATATTTGAGTTTTGTAGTAGCACAATTTTTTTGTGTTGGTGTTTTTATTTGGAAACCGAAACCGGAACGAAACCGTAACCGAAACCGAAATAAATGTTGAAGAGCGAAACCGGAACCGAAACCGAAACACGTTACAAAACCGTAACCGAAACCGGAACTTTATTTTAATCGGTTTCATACCTTGGTTGCCACCTAGGGTTGCAACCTAAGCGCATTTTATTTATTTTTCTCTATATCTCGGGAGCCGCTCGACCGATTTGGATAAAGTTTGACATTATAGATAGTATGATTCCTTCTAAGATTTTACGCGTGGGTGTGGCCACTTGGGGCGGTTCACAGGGTTGCCACCTATCCCAATTTTTTTAAATATTGAGCAGAATATGCCATAATAAAAGGTATTTTCGACCGTATTCCTAACCGCATTTTATTTATTTTTCTCTATATTATAGATAGTATGATTCATTATAAGATGTGGGTGTTTCCATTTGAGGCTGTTCACAGGGTTGCCACCTATCTCAATTCTTTTTTAAATATTGAGCAATATATGGGTATCAAATGAAAGGTATTTTAGGTCGCATTTCAAGTATGACAATTTCTAACAGGGTTGCCAGCTAGGGTTGCTCCAAACCGTATTTTATTTATTTTTCCTGATATCTCGGGAACCGCTTTGCCGTTTTTTATTAAATTTGGCATTATTAGTAGTATGATTCATTCTAAGACTATATACATGGCGGCTGCCACTTCGGGCGGTTCAAAGGGTTGCCACCTATCTATTTTATTTTATCAAGTGAAAGGTATTTGCGACCGTGTTCCAAATATTTAAATTTCAAGCAGGCTTACCACCTAGTCTTTCTATCTTTCTTCGTACAACTTTCTTTCCTATCTCACCCCCTTTTGCTCTTCATTGCCCTCTTTCCTTCTACCACGCCCCTCTTTCTCTATATCCCATTCGTATTGGCCCCTGTTAATTTAGGCGTAATTCTACCCATGTACCCAAATTTTAAGGAAAACCACCATTTATAAGATATTTTCGAATGGATCGTTTCCCTGATCCGGAAGTAATATATTGTGAATCCAAACCATTCTCGAATACATATTTTTCATATTTCGTTATTTCTGAACTTAAGAAGTTAACTTCTTTCACGTGTACTGGCTACACGCGGTTTTTTTTCCTTCGTATGCCTAACGACCAATATCTAGGGAACTGGTGAAGCAATTTGGACCAAATTTGGCATGCAGATAGTTTGCTTCAATCTTAGCCCTTCTACTTGGGTGTTACCACTTTGGGTGGTTTACAGGGTTGACACTTGTCCAACATGTTTTATATAGTGAGCAAAATGTGTCAATATGGATATCAAATGAAAGGTATTTCCGGCTATATATATAGGAGATATTTGAAATTTTTGCTCAACTTTTACTCAAAAAAGTAAAAAAATATTGAAATCAAAGCTTTTAAAATTTCTTTAATAGTTGAATTCTGCTAAGCATTTCTCCGTGAGCACTTCCCGTTCATTTTTGTATGAAAATTTTGATTTCACCTAAAACCTTGATGTAAACTTAAATCTTCTTTGATTAAAATTTCTTGCTATGCTTACTTTGATAGGATTATTTAACACTAAAATTTTCAAATAAAAATATTGAAAGCATGAAATTTCATATTTGCACACCTGAAGTGCATATTTGCTTTGGAATTTAAAGTAAGTAACAAATACTTATTTTTTACAAATTGCTTACCTAGCACTATGACTACTTAAATCAGCGCTTACAAGTTTACCTAGATATTTGTATGCAGAAGTACTTAACAAGCATACAAGCATGCATACATACATATATGGTAAAGCTTGTTTTTGAAAGCAAACACACACACACGCACACTTACACTTCAACATAAGCAAATTTTATTTCAAACTAAGTTTCTTTGTCGTTCCCTAACCAGAATCCCTAGTGATGATATTGGCGTATGTGGAAAACCCATTTACCAATATAAATATGTGCATATGGCATGAGTTACAAAACACAATTGAACCACTTTTCCAGATAATTTAAATATATCAGAATTACCAAGAAAAATTACTTGAGTTAGTGCCAGTGGGGATAAATAGCAAAACGTAACTTTTCTGCAATGTTAAGCTTATTTGATGGAATTTATTAACTAAAATATCTGATTACGAGGATGAAGAGGACAAGCTCGCTATACTATTATGAAGTCCTACTTTATCCCAGTTGAGTATGGCTTAAATTTCCTACTCGCCACATTTCGTATTTTCAGGTGAATTTAATTTATTTTCGTAAATTATTTGCTGATGTAAGCGAAATATGCGCATTTTGTGGAAACTTGGTGCATTTGGGTAAACATTAATTATAGCTGTAACTACAGCTTACACAAACACACACGCAAACAGGTAGGAGTGTAACTAATCCTATTTGTGTGTATAAGATAGTATCAAAAGTATTTGAGTTAGCAAATAAATCGTATCAACACACACACACACACACGCACATAAGTTCAGACACCAAAAATTCAATGCCTCAATTTCATGAGCAAAAAGTATTAAGTACATATGTAAATATCTAAGTTGTGGCTGAAATGATTTCTTTGAAAAGTGAAATCGAACGGAATAAGCTGTATTTGAAATGAAATCAACGTGAAATCTCATTACACCTCTATCAAAAGCTGAAGTTTCTATGCGTGTATTAGTAAAATAAATCTACGAGCGCATACTTATTCCGATGATAAAACTTTCAAATAGTAGTAATTTAACAATGGCGGTTACACATACATAAAGCCAAGGCAGCGAGATACAAAAATGTATAGTATGCATAGCATTAAGCAAAAAAAAACTTAGTTTGAAGTGTACACTTTTATAGCGACAACTATTTTAGAAAAAAAAATTATTTTTAATTTATCAGACTATCTCTTTATAAATGCGGTCAGAAAGTAGTAGCAAATTCGTCGTTAAATTCGCTTTTGAAAGAGGGGCCAAGTTTCAAGTCGTTAGCCTTTTGTGGAAGTTACATCAAAATCGATAGCGAGAGATGTTCAGCAATTTTCAATTATCACGAGGAATTACATTGTCACCGGGTTTTGAGCAATGTGTTGTTGTTGTTGTTGTTAACAAAGCAAAGATGCAGGGCATGTGTTTGAAATTATATCATTCAGTCTGGATAAGTAGGAGTTTAACCTCACACTGTATCCAGACCTAATCTGTGCCAAGGTGACTCTTGTCTCCCTTGGTAAAGTGCGTTCTTCTTCAGCAATATCCGGTGGAAAACTGTTTAGAACGGGATTCACAGGTAGAGATCTGACAAAAGAATCTACCGACTAGGTGTGGATGTCGATTAGAGCCCGCTTATGATTCCGCAGATTAAAAGGCAAGGTAATATGATGCCGGATCTCGTCATAATGCTTACGGAGATGTTTCTTTACGTCTCTCGGGGGCGGATCTGTGTCCAAAAGATGACGGGTTGAATGTGCTGGTTTGTGGCAGTTCAGAAGGAATTGCCTGCTAAGCATTTCCGCGTTCTCTTTTACATTGAGCAGTTTTGCCTCTTGATGGAGATGAGACTCGGGAGACATGAGGAGACATCCCGTAGCAGTTCTAATAGCGGTATTTTGGCAGACTTGTAACTTCGTCCAGTTGGTGTTATGCACATTAGGCGACCATATGGGTGCGGCATAGTCAAAGACTGGTCGGCCAATGGCCTTATATGTAGTCAGCAAAGTTTCTTTGCCTTTTGCCAAGGACTGCCGGCAAGTGACTTGAGGATCTTGCTGCGAACTCGTACCTTTGGGAACATTGCAGACACATGATCAGCAAGTGAAAAAGTATTATCCAGTGTCACCCCTAATAACTTTGGGTGGCTGACAGTTGGTAGCTTAGTGCGAAAATGTTTAATGCATTTCTCATCTGGTGCGTCCATCTCGTGAAAAGTATCGCTGTGGATTTAGTCGAAGATATCGTCAGATCTCGCTCAGTGAAAAACCTGGAAAGATCGCAGAGATAACTGTTGATTTTCGCACTGAGTTCATCAGTATAGGGGCCCTTCCCCGTCGCCATTATTGTACAGTCGTCGGCATATGAAACGACGGTTACGCCCTCTGGTGGTGGGGTCATCTTCGATAGATATATCTATAGAAGATATATATATATATATCTATAGAAGTTAAACAATGTTGGGGATAGGACATCACCCTGTGGCACCCCCTGTCTAATACGTTTAGGTTTTGATGTTGCGTTTCTAAAGTTGATGCCCTCTGGTGGTGGGGGCATCTTCGATAGATATATCTACATCTTAACAATGTCGGGGATAGGACACCACCCTGTGGCACCCCTCTCTAATACGTCTAGGTTTTGATGTTGCATTTCTAAAGTTGACCGACGCCTGCCGTCCATTCAAATAATTAGCGGTCCATCTCTTTAACCCATAGGTAGCTGTTTCAAAAAGATCTTGTATGAGAGTGGCATGATTGACTGTGTCAAAAGCTTTTGGCAAGTCAAGTGCCACCAACACAGTTCTGTTATTTGGTTGGTTTTAATTTAGACCGCTCCTTATCTGCGTTGTAATGGCATTTAGTGCGGTGGTGGTGCTATGTAGCTTACGGAAGCCATGTTGATGATTAGCCAGGTGTAGATTTGCAGTATAATACGGGAGCAAAATGGGCTCTAGCGTCTTCACTACCGGCGACAAAAGTGAGATAGGGCGCTATGAATCGCCTATGTTTGCCGGCTTTCTAGGTTTTAGTAGTGGAACCACTCTCGCCTTTTTCCTTTTGAGCAATGTGTCAAGGTTTAAGCCCCTAGTTTACTGGGAGGTTACTCAAAAATCGATCGCAAGATTCCCGATGAATTTCATACATTTTCTATTATATAGACTAGTGCGCCACCTATCGGTATTTGGATTTCCACAAATTGTGTTGCGATCGTGTCAACTCCCTATGTTGACAGGAAGTTTGTCAAACGTCGATTGCAAGATTCCCAACCTCAAACGAATTTTTGAAATAGCTTGATTCATGCGCCACCTACCGGAATTTTTTTAATGAGGAATTGCATTGTCACTAGATTCTGAAAAATGTGTAAAATTTAGGTATTCTGCTTATCGGGAAGTTACTCAAAAAATCTATCGCAAGATTCCCCCTCCTTTTAAAGAACTTTACATTTTCTATACCAGTGCGCCATCTAGCGGGATTTGGTCTTCAACAGCTTGTATAGGCTTTAAATGTTTATGTATATGCCAAATTTTAATAATCTAGCTTATCGGGAAGTTACTTAAATATGGGTCGCATTTACTATATATCTCGATATTGAATTTTAAGGGAATTCTAAACTATGTTCCAAGTATCTAGCTCTACTGGAAGTTATATAAAAAGACTTAGCAAGATTCCAAAATATCTTACGGAAATTATGGTGCCAGCAAGTAAGCATGACTGTGAAAATTTTCCAGGTTTGAGTAAATCGAATCTCTAGTTTCTCCACGATTCACGAAAATCCAGGCTTTCCAAAGCTCAAGGAACCCCTGGAAATTTGTAATGTCATTTTCATGTACGTGTATTTCAATCTAAAAATGGTGCCAGAAAAGGATTGCTTAAAAATTCAATTTCTAAATTACAATTTTCGTTGAACCAGAAAAATTAATATGTTGCACTGAACCACAGACACCATGGCGTATACGTAACAATTTTGCTCCACATTCGCATTTCTGGCTCAACGAATCTTATTTAAAAAAATTTGAAATTAAATTTTTTAACATTTTCGTTGTGCCAAAAACATGAATGTGCTACATATTCATGCTTCTGGCACAACGAAAATTTAAAAAAATTTTATTTGGAAATTTTTAAAAGATGAATGTGCCGAATGTCGAGGAATTGAAGGAATATTAACCTAAAACCTATATCACTGGAAAGAGTATAATGAGAATATAACTTGCAAAAATATATTTATGTCAAAAACTAAAATTTAAAATTTTTCTAGAGCAATAAATATTTTAATTTCATATTGGGTAACGAAAAAGGTCTATAAATCGTCCTTTCTTTAATTTAAACAAGCTTCCACTTTTCCCTAGTGTACATAGCAAAGGTGTGTTTTTACAATGGTGGCGCCTTATTAGACCTAACTACATACATATAGAACTTAGTCAAGAAAGAAACAAAGATATTGATTTGTTATAGTCGACTGACAAGCGGAAGGTCATATGTACAGACATAACACCGAACGGCATCCAAGAAGTTCGACCCCAAAACATACAAATGATATTTACTCATTCCCAACTTAATATAGTAAACGCCTACTCTCTTGTTTTTATGCAACGGCTCTAATACAAGAGAAGGCGTTATCACCTATTGCAGGAAAACAAGAACTTACACATATTACCATGTTGACATACAAAAGAAAAAAAATGAAAGTGAAAGGAATGTATATATTTTGCATTCCGGTTAGTATTTGCATACTATAGAAAGGAAATTTTTCCAAACACCGAGGCTTTAGTTAACGAAGCTTTTATTATTATTTTTTTTTTTTTTTTTCAAATCAAATGCAATAACTTTAAGGTTCAATACCTAAAACCTTGGTGTTTGCAGAAATTTACTTTCTATAGTATGCAAATACAAACCGGAATGCAAAACATATAAATTCCTTTCACTTTAAACTGGAATTCAATTTCCTAACGTACATATTTCAATCAATTCTACATACATACTTCTAATAGTTATTTTTTTTTTTCTTTTACGACTTCTGTTAAATTTTCTGGATGCCATATGGAAGGCTAAAGTGTTAAGTTGGGCTATTTGCAATCAAATATTGTACAAAGAAAAATGTAAAACTTTGAGTAATTGGTTGATTTATTTTATTATGAAAAAATTTTTATAACATATTCAAGAAATTTTAATAAAGATTAACTTATCATATTTATTAAACTTTTTTAAAATTGGAATTGATTTAAGCTTCAAACATTTTTGAGAATAATTGATGCTTAACTTAATCAAGATTATATTGTATGAGGAAAAATGATTTATATAAATTTGGAGATAGAAACAAAATTTTGTATCATCTCTCTTGTCTCCATCTATAATTATAACTGGACCATGTATGATCTAAATCCTGATCATAAATCCGCAATTGAAACGCATTTTCTTAATATTATCGTGCGGTGTCCCACACAGCGAGTATCGAGTCTCCATCTCACCGGAATGTTTTATAAAAATCAATTTTAAAATTATATTCTGTCTCAAGCCCGGATGGGACACAAACTGAATATCTTCCAAGGATGGTCACAGCATCTAAATATTATTTTTTTACTAAGGTCCGGTTTTTTCAGTGCATTTTGCACTGCACTGTGCAAGTTGAAACCACAGATCATTCTTTGAACTTGCACTGAAAAACTGGATCTATCAGAGATGGTCGAGAAGGGGCCTTCCATATGAATGTTTTTTTTTTTCTTAGTAATTATCTCTAGAAAATTTCTTGCAATACCACTGAAATTCCCGGTGCATCACATTCCATACGAATGGTATTGTAAATTCTTAAGTTTTTTGATTTGAACGTTTTCGTTGAACTGGATCATATTCGTGACAATAAGGCTAAACTTTCTTACTGTCCCCAGTAGCGCGACTCTTCATAGCATATAATGTCCTATATATATGGAAATCCGGTATACAAGAACTTAATACTCCGACCTGATGGTGCGAAACGGACTTCGGATTTGAATTCAGGGAACAAAAATACCGCTTCTTTCTTTTTGTGTCCGAAGGTTAGCCTAAATGTGTTTTCCTGTGGAATATGTCTGCCTTGCGCTCGTTATAAATTTACCTGCTATGTATCTATTGTGCCTTCATTTGTTTATATATATTTTTGTCCATTTGTATTTATATATATCTTGGTAAATGAACAATCGCATTTTTATATCAGGTCAATGTGTCATGTTTCATTTATATGCAGAATTTTGAAAACAATGTGTCATGTTTCAATATTGCACGTTCAGCATATTTGAAAATAGATTGCCGCACAAAGAAAGCTAGTGTAGTAGAGGGAGCACAATTAAGCTTTGGTTTGTCAAGTCACGAATCAATGTACATACATATGTTTGTTCAATGTTTTCAAAATATGAACAAACAAACAGTGGTTGGTGACTTGCGGTGACAGATGGAAGTACCCATATACATATAAGTACATATTAAAGAAATTATCATCAAAAGTTTAAGTTTTTTTTTTCAGAAAAAAATATTCTGTTAAGAGACTGTCAAGCGAAATCTTCATTCAGTGGATTTCAATAAAGCATTTTGAAATCGGAACATATATTTAGTAATAAATTACCAAAACATCAATTAAAACTTAAAACTTTTAAAACTTGTTTTCAAAATCCATTCATATTTAAACACCCTTTGCTATCATTCAAAAAAGTCTTTTATTCGCACAATTGCGCAATCAATGCTGAATCGTTAAAAAAAAAAAAATTACACAAAAAAGTATTAACAATAAAATGTAATGCATAGCAGTAAGCACCAACAACTACAAAAACAAGTTGACACACAAATATGACAGTCAAAGCTGGAACCACAACAGACTTCATAAAAAAACTTGTTTTCGCTGCATCAAAAAAATAACTCTTACTGAATATGTAAAACGGAAAACATTCCCTACAATGTGTGAAGCCAAAAATCAACAACAACAAATAATCTATGTAAATGCAGATAAACAAATGTAGGTATGTATGTGTGTAAAGGCATAACCACATTTACTCCGGTCAACGCATTGCGGCTAAAAGCGATTCAATTGCAAACATGACCGCGCAAGCCAAACAAAAATAATTCATGTTGGTACATTTGTTTTTGCTTTTTATTAAATTAGTCAAAAAAATTGTTGAATTTTTTTAGCAGTACTCACAACGTACTCTTTCGTATTTATTTGATTTGTATTCATTCATCCACTTAATTTATGGTCATTCGCCCAAATCCAAGCTGCAGTGAGCAATACGTGTCCAGGGACCGGATTTTAAAAATATCCAAATTTTGTCTTAAAAGTGCTATATGAAAAGAATTAATCCTGTAAGCTAAGTATAAAGTTATTAACAATCAGCAACGACGATCTTCCATCCATATATGTATGTATATGGTTTAAACCGATTCCCTTGGATAAGCATAATTTGCTTTTCGATAACTTTTAACGTCGATATTTTTAACCCAGTGCCTGCTTGGTATTCGTTTATTATAATTTCCATATACAACTACAATAGCATAATCATTTTATATGTTTCGAACCGCTAAAAGCAAAAAGCCCACGCACGCCTACAAGTACTTGTAATTTTTCTCGCCATATGCACCAAAAAATCATTTATAAATGAACGCATATGAGAATCGCTTTCATCTCGCCATCAAGTGAAGTAGCAGACAATAAAAGGAAAAACTTAATCACTTTTTTGTGCGCAATAGACCATGCTTAAAAATCGACAACTAAGAAAAGGACAGTCTTCGGTAGAAGATCAGTGTCCACGATTGCAATAACATGGTTCTGGGCGCTTAATCAAGGAGGTGTGAGAAATGTTAGTAGTTTAGAGTGAGTAGGTGGAGACCTACGTGTTTACAAAATTTCAATTTTTATGGCATATACATATGTACATACATATGTGTCCCTCAGATAAAGATAAAGGTAAAGATAAAGATAAAGATAAAGATAAAGATAAAGATAAAGATAAAGATAAAGATAAAGATAAAGATAAAGATAAAGATAAAGATAAAGATAAAGATAAAGATAAAGATAAAGATAAAGATAAAGATAAAGATAAAGATAAAGATAAAGATAAAGATAAAGATAAAGATAAAGATAAAGATAAAGATAAAGATAAAGATAAAGATAAAGATAAAGATAAAGATAAAGATAAAGATAAAGATAAAGATAAAGATAAAGATAAAGATAAAGATAAAGATAAAGATAAAGATAAAGATAAAGATAAAGATAAAGATAAAGATAAAGATAAAGATAAAGATAAAGATAAAGATAAAGATAAAGATAAAGATAAAGATAAAGATAAAGATAAAGATAAAGATAAAGATAAAGATAAAGATAAAGATAAAGATAAAGATAAAGATAAAGATAAAGATAAAGATAAAGATAAAGATAAAGATAAAGATAAAGATAAAGATAAAGATAAAGATAAAGATAAAGATAAAGATAAAGATAAAGATAAAGATAAAGATAAAGATAAAGATAAAGATAAAGATAAAGATAAAGATAAAGATAAAGATAAAGATAAAGATAAAGATAAAGATAAAGATAAAGATAAAGATAAAGATAAAGATAAAGATAAAGATAAAGATAAAGATAAAGATAAAGATAAAGATAAAGATAAAGATAAAGATAAAGATAAAGATAAAGATAAAGATAAAGATAAAGATAAAGATAAAGATAAAGATAAAGATAAAGATAAAGATAAAGATAAAGATAAAGATAAAGATAAAGATAAAGATAAAGATAAAGATAAAGATAAAGATAAAGATAAAGATAAAGATAAAGATAAAGATAAAGATAAAGATAAAGATAAAGATAAAGATAAAGATAAAGATAAAGATAAAGATAAAGATAAAGATAAAGATAAAGATAAAGATAAAGATAAAGATAAAGATAAAGATAAAGATAAAGATAAAGATAAAGATAAAGATAAAGATAAAGATAAAGATAAAGATAAAGATAAAGATAAAGATAAAGATAAAGATAAAGATAAAGATAAAGATAAAGATAAAGATAAAGATAAAGATAAAGATAAAGATAAAGATAAAGATAAAGATAAAGATAAAGATAAAGATAAAGATAAAGATAAAGATAAAGATAAAGATAAAGATAAAGATAAAGATAAAGATAAAGATAAAGATAAAGATAAAGATAAAGATAAAGATAAAGATAAAGATAAAGATAAAGATAAAGATAAAGATAAAGATAAAGATAAAGATAAAGATAAAGATAAAGATAAAGATAAAGATAAAGATAAAGATAAAGATAAAGATAAAGATAAAGATAAAGATAAAGATAAAGATAAAGATAAAGATAAAGATAAAGATAAAGATAAAGATAAAGATAAAGATAAAGATAAAGATAAAGATAAAGATAAAGATAAAGATAAAGATAAAGATAAAGATAAAGATAAAGATAAAGATAAAGATAAAGATAAAGATAAAGATAAAGATAAAGATAAAGATAAAGATAAAGATAAAGATAAAGATAAAGATAAAGATAAAGATAAAGATAAAGATAAAGATAAAGATAAAGATAAAGATAAAGATAAAGATAAAGATAAAGAAATGTTTTTACAAAATTTGAGCAAAATCGTGTATTTTAATAAATTTGCTTATATCGGAAACGGTCAAAATTCTAAAATTAAAATTCTGATGTCAAAATTCCGGAATCAAAATTCTGGGTCGTCAAAATTCTGGAAATCGGAATTCCGCACTTCCTTCGCCTTTTTTGGCTGTATTTCAAAATTCTGGTTTTTCATAACTCCGGAATTTACGTTTTCCAGAATTAATACTGGAAATTTTTTCCCCAAAATTTGAGCAAAATCGAGTATTTCAATAAATTGTGTTTATATTTAAGAAATATACATACATTGACTTTGATTTTTTGGTCATAAGACAGAAAACCAGCGGAACAATTTGTATTTCTACTCAGCCGTGTATGGAAAATAGCTGCCTCATCATCGTTGGAACAACGTCAAATTTACTGTCCATAATCCAGCAGTCGCTCTCATTTGACAACTGCAGCGAAGATTTTGTTCCAAAAATAAGAATGCATTCGCCATAACTTTAATAATTTTCTCACTTAAAATAAATAGTTGACCTTCCAAAACATAAAGTGATAATAAAGGAATGTCTATTTCTTCTACACAAGTTGGCTCTCTAAAACATTTTAAACTGTTCCGTTGTCTTCTAATTTTTAACTTAAGGGCATTACTTGATGGCAGATAATGTCCAATATGTTTTTCTGTCATAGATAGCGAACGCTGAATTATTTGGCTAGGCTGCAGAAAACTCGAGCGAACCATATTTTTATTTTTATTGGTTTCTGCAACAGATTTTTTATGCGCACATGGATCATGAGAATGTTCCTTTTTTTTCGTATAACATTTCACAGCCGTGAAATCGTGTGTCAATATGCACGGTACATTTGTTTTTAATTCCTTCAGAACAAGTCCAGTTAAATGTTAAAGGCAAAAATTCTGTAAATAATGATTAAAAGTGTGCACTTTTTTATTAAAATGTTTTTATTAGGTCGCTTTCGTCGTTCTTGTGCCCGGATTTTTGCATTCGATTTGGAACCAACTTCCTGTTGCGCTAGGGTTTTGAAATTTTCACCACAGTTCAGGTCGCGGTGACAATGCAATATTAAGAAAAAAAAATTCCGATAGGTGGCGCGTGGGTCGCTATATTTTCAAAAATCGCATTTATGGTCCGATTTGGCTGAAATTCGGAACATGTATTGCTACTATAAAATAAATATTTTCCTTAAAAAAAATTCCGCTAGGTGGAGCTGACATCGTGGTAATAAAAACTGAAAGTCCTAATTATGGACCGATTTAGCTAATATTTAGCGTGTGTATTACTTTGTTCTCTATGAACATACATTCAAACACTTATATTTTTCTTCAATCAATTGAAACGTTTGTGTTTATAAATTTTTTTTTGTTGGAATTGTCACAAACAAAAAGCAAACGTTTCCAAAAAGTAATAAACTGTACAAAACTTAAATGACATGCTACTCGATGAGGAAATGAAAAGTATTTTGTACAGTTTATTTTCGTGCCCTGGTTTTTAGATCATTTTAAAAACATTTTAAATTAAAAATATTTTTTTATTCTATTTTTTATTTGTTATCAACACGCATTTTTAATCATTAATTACAGAATTTTGAATTTCAAAATTTTGGTTTCCAGAATTTTGCAATTTAGAATTTCGTTATCCAGAATTTTGGATTCCAGAATTTTGATTTCCGGTGTTTCGACTTCCGGAATTATGAATGCAGAGTTTCCAAAAAAGCAGAATTTTGACCCCAACCCCTTTTGCCATTCACTACTAGTACTTCCCCTTATCGCTGGACCTCTGTTTTCCTATCTGGGTACCTACATACATATGTGGTTCTACATATTTTTGAGATAAAAAGCCACCAATTTCTTGATACAGTCTTATGTGTACATATACGGTTTGGATAATGAAAGAATATCTGAGGTGGAAATAACCAACACTTGTGCCATCTCGACATGGGTATGTTATTATCAGCGAATAACTTTTCGTAAAGACAGCTACGCCCACACACACGCGTATTTATATAGAAGCATATGCTGCTAATTTTTTTTCCATCAGATTGAAGGTAATAAAGCAGAGCGTTTATTTCTACGCGCCCTATACATCACACAACATATACCTACTAAAATATGTAAACAATATTTCCTAAAATATGTAAACAATATTTCCTCAATATTTATTTATCTCAGTATCACACAGATGCCAGCTTTTAACTTAGTGAGAGTATGTGTGTGTGGCAGCAATGTGTTAAGCAGCCAATTTTATTGGCGCAAAAGATAAATGCAAAGTAAACTTATCATTTTTACGATAAAAGTTTCCAAAAATAAGCAACACTCTGTGGAAAATTACATATGTACATACATACATACAAATGAATGGATGGTTGTATAAATAAAATGTAAATAACACACACGCACAAACATACACACAGATGCTGAAGCATTTAATATTATGCGAACCTGTAAAAGATAAGTGTTTTCTGTATTTCATATTTCATACATTAATGTTTATATTTATGTTCGTGTGTGTGTTGGTATTTCTTTGTGTGAATATCCACACATGTAAATAGGTCAACAGCTGCATGTAAATGTGGCAAATAAGCATGCACAATAAAAACCAATACAATGCAAGCTTGTACGTTCTCTGCCAAACGGAAATGGCCACACAAAAGACATCCGAGTACACTAAGGGAAGTCAAAGTAAAGAAAGTTGAAATGTTGGATTGAATATAAAAAATGTATTTGAAAAGTAAAGTAAAAAATATGCTACTGAAGAGTCTATTTATTTTATTACATTACCAAAATAAGCACAAAAATAATATCGAGAAGAGAAGAAATTTGAATTTTTAAGCTAGGGAACAGGATGCCTTCTCGTGATTCATAAGAAGTGGTCAAGCTCAAAAGCGATATGCCGAAGACGACGCGTAGTATGAAGCGGTGGACAAGGAGTACGAAACCATCATCATCATCATTTTTGGGCTCTTAACCACCTAAACGATTTTGGCCGTTGCCTATTAAAGCTCGAAACCCCAAGGGAGTTCAAGTCATCCTCCACCTGCGGAAACGGTCAAAATTCTAAAATTAAAATTCTGAAGTCAAAATTCCGGAATCAAAATTCTGGGTCGACAAAATTCTGGCAATCGGAATTCCGCACTTCCTTCGCCTTTTTTGGCTGTATTTGAAAATTCTGGATTTCATAATTCCGGAATTTACGTTTTCCAGAATTAATTCTGGAAATTTTTTCCCCAAAATTTTAGCAAAATCGTGTATTTTAATAAATTTGCTTATATTTAAGAAATATACATTGACTTTGATTTTGTTCTACTCTTCCGTGTATGGAAGCTGCCCCGTCACCGTTGGAACAACGTCAAATGTACCATCCATAATCCAGCAGTGCTCTCAATTAACAACTGCAGCGAAGATTTTGTTGCAAAAATAAGAATGCATTGGCCATAACTTTAATAACTTTCTCACTTAAAATAAATAGTTGACCTTCCAAAACATAAAGTGATAATGAAGGAATGTCTAATTTTTTCAATACACTCAAAGAAAAAATCATTCTAAAACGAACGAAACAAGTCCAAAACTGAGAACATTCGTGCACGAAAGTCTGTCAGTAACGTTTTGACTTATCTCGTGAACGGTTATGAGAAGGGATTTTGAAAAGGGATTTTTCAAGAACATGTTTTGTGTTCCATGAACAGTTTGAACTTGATTTATGAACATTTTTAACTTATTCTGAGAACGTATTGGGCTTATTTTAAGCAACATTTTGGGTCAAAATAAAAAGAAAAAAAAAAATAATAATTTTTCAGAGTTCTTCTGAATGACAATTATTTCTCACGTTGTTTTGTGGTTTGCCTCGACCGGGACTCGAGCTCACACTGCTTTGACTGCGGAACGCGTACTTATCTTTGGCGGCGTCTAATTGCAGCTTTGTTCTATGACAGCAATGACAGTATGTATCTTCGCTGTTGGATTTGTTCTGTTAAAGTTGTTTACAGACTAAATGCCTGGAAGTATGCAGCGATGTTGTAACGTTCTTGTTATGTGTTCTGATGACAACACCGAACGTTCTATTTTCGATAACTTCGTTCGCATTTCAGGAACCTAGTTGTTATTTTGAGACAGGGTGGTATATTTTCAAGACCAAGTGTTCTTTTTTTACGACAAAAAATCAAGAACGGGAAAATCTAAAATTGAGACCTGTGGTGCTGCATTTTAGAACGGTGTTTTTTCCTGAGAGTACAAGTTGGCTCTTTAAAATATTTTAAACTGTTCCGTTTTCTAATTTTTAACTTAATTGGGGTTGGGGTCAAAATTCAGCTTTTTTGGAAATTCTGCATTCATAATTCCGGAAGTCGAAACACCGGAAATCAAAATTATGGAAGTCAATATTCTGGAATCCAAAATTCTGGATAACGAAATTCTAAATTGCAAAATTCTGGAAACCAAAATTCTGGAAACCAAATTCAGTGCGCACTTTTTTTGTTATCAACACGCATTTTTAATCATTAATTACAAAATTTTGGCTTTAACATTTAACTGGACTTGTTCTGAAGGAATTAAAGACAAATGTACCGTGCGTATTGACACACAATTTCACGGGTGTGAAATGTTATACGAAAAAAAAATGAACATTCTCATGATCCATGTGCGCATAAAAAATCGGTTGCAGATCCAAATAATCATTTTAAAAATATGGTTTCGCTTGAGTTTTCTGCAGCCTAGCCAAATAATTCAGCGTTCGGTATCTATGACAGAAAAACACATTGGACATTATCTGCCATCAAGAAGTGCCCTTAAGTTAAAAATTAGAAGACAACGGAACAGTTTAAAATGTTTTAAAGAGCCAACTTGTGTTGAAAAAATAGACATTCCTTTATTATCACTTTATGTTTTGGAAGGTCAACTATTTATTTTAAGTAAGAAAGTTATTAAAGTTATGGCGAATGCATTCTTATTTTTGGAACAAAATCTTCGCTGCTGTTGTTAAATGAGAGCGACTGCTGGATTATGGACGGTAAATTTGACGTTGTTCCAACGATGATTAGGCAGCTATTTTCCATACACGGCTGAGTAGAAATACAAATTGTTCCGCTGGTTTTCTGTCTTATGACCAAAAAATCAAAGTCAATGTATATTTCTTAAATATAAGCACAATTTATTAAAATACTCGATTTTGCTCAAATTTTGGGGAAAAAATTTCCAGAATTAATTCTGGAAAACGTAAATTCCGGAATTATGAAAAACCAAAATTTTGAAATACAGCCAAAAAAGGCGAAGGAAGTGCGGAATTCCGATTTGCAGAATTTTGTAGACCCAGAATTTTGATTCCGGAATTTTGACTTCAGAATTTTAATTTTAGAATTTTGACCGTTTCCGCTTAATTGCATTTCTTGATAGCAGATAATGTCCAATATGTTTTTCTGTCATAGATACCTAACGCTGAATTATTTGGCTAGGCTGCAGAAAACTCGAGCGAACCATATTTTTAACCAGATTATTTGTTTCTGCAACCGATTTTTTATGCGCACATGGATCATGGGAATTTTAATTTTTTTTTTTTTCGTATAACATTTCACAGCCATGAAGTTGTGTGTCAATACGCACGGTACATTTGTTTTTAATTCCATCAGAACAAGTCCAGTTAAATGTTCCGTTTTGTTGTTAATTACAGAATTTTGAATTTCAGAATTTTGGTTTCCAGAATATTGACTTCCATAATTTTGATTTCCGGTGTTTCGACTTCCGGAATTATGAATGCAAAATTTCCAAAAAAGCAGAATTTTGACCCCAACCCCTCCACCTGTTGTTTCCATCTCAGTTGAGGTCTCCCCTTTCATCTGCTGCCGAATTCAGGTGACGATAGCAAAACCTTCTGTGCAGGGGCTTATTTGCCCATTCGCATAACATGACCAGCAGAGTCTTTGGGCTTTAATTCGCTGGACAATGGTCAGAAACCACCGTTGCCACAAAAATCTCGTTTCCGAGCCAGAGCAGAACAGCCAGGAAAAAAACAGTCGGCGAAACGAAGCCGCTCACAGGAAATGAACAATCGCAGCGGCGAAAAGGCAGGTACCAAAACCCGGATGAGGGCCCATCCACTAGTGATGCAGTAGTCTGAGATCATTTCCAAGTTGCGCTGGTCGATGCGAAAAGCGATAGTCCATTGATGAGATGTTTGTCGAGCACCTTATGGAAAAAGAAACCCCAGTTCACGGAGAGAAGATCAGTCACTTCTGTGGAGTAATAAAATGCGCAAACGGATTCTCAACGGAAGAAGAGAGCCGGGCGCGTATTTGTTTGCCAAAAATTAAAAGTCAATTGTAACCCTTAAACATCCTAAAGGGACTTTATCGACTTCGAACGGCACCTGCAAAGCAAATGAATTTTGAAGCCAGCCAAGCTAAAGGTCTTTCCCGCAACACTTGCTCCGGATGATAACTTGGATGAGATCGATGATGCCAAAAAGCTCCCAGAGGAGCTCAATATTGAGGGACTGGTAACAAAGATCCCCGAAAATAAGTTCAAATGCATTGCACTTTGGCCAATATTTCTTCTTCTTCGTACCATTATCTGGTTAGGCGTGCTGTTCGCGCTTTGTGTGCTTCGGCTGATCGTATCGCCTCCAACCTTTAAAGTTCTCTTTTTCAAAGTTTTAAATTTCCTTTGCGGCTAAGAGCTCCCTAGACACACATACATGTATGTATGTACAAGGGAACTTACTAGTTCTGGCATGGCCATTCCTTTTTCGTATTCCAGTGAATAGAAATGTTACTGCATGCGGCCAAAAGAATGTTTTCCATTTTTTGCATTTTTTTCTCAGTCAAACGCCTATGCCAAAGCTGCAGCTTCGCAAAGCGTTTATGCAGCTTAGGACAGCAAAATCCAATGTAACTCTCGCTTGGGGGGACGTGCAAAAATTCATTCAGTTTATTCGATGTTTTCCTTTTTGTAATCGCGGAATGCTTTTGTTGAATATTTTGTAGCTGACGCTGTGATTGTAGCACATAAAAGCTGGGGCTACACGCATGCATACGTTGAATGCCAATGGTTGGCTTACGCACTTATTTAACTGCCATGCCCAGCAGAGTACAGTGGGGCGTTGACAACTCAATTGCAGTTTAGATTTAGTTTTCATTTCATGTCGTTAGTTAAAAATTTGTATGCCAGGAAAATATTTCACCATTTAACCCACTGTACAGCAGTCAACAAACTCGGATTTTTCTCGCCACATTCTGTGCATATTCGCTTGAAAAAATACCTTAATTCTTGTGGCATAGCGCATTTTTGTGGTTTCGTAAAGCCGACTTCTGACAACCAAATTGATGCTGCAACATAGTTTCTATTTGTTACTCTTTCATTGCTGCAGTGACTTGGAAGTGAAGTAAGGTAAATTTATAGCGTGAAAAAACATATGAATGTATGTGACACTAACAGAGTGATAGTGATATGAATGATCATTTTTTCCGCTGCCATTGTTGTTACTTGCAAAAAATTTTGAGATATTTCAGTTGAAATAGAAAATAAAATACGTAAATTTCCACTAAAAATATAGTGGCCCTTTAGTCAAAGCGAGTGCTTGTAAGTCTTTTTATAAATATTTATTCTAATTCAAAATTGTTATTTTATTTCATGTTATATTATTTTGTTTTACTTTATTTTAATTTTTGGTAAAATCTTTGAAATAAACTATTTATATAATCTTATTTTATTTTATTGAAATTATTTTTAATTTATTCTAATTTATTTTTTATACCCAGCGTACTAGTACTAGAACAGGGATATTATAAATTTGCCCACATAACGGTACTACGTAACGGCACAAAATAATCAAGATAGATATAGAGTACCACATATGAAAGTTCCTAGCTTGAAAAGAAGAGTTGATTAAGGTATGTCCGTCCGCCCTTTACACAATAACTTGAGTAAAAATGGAGATCTTTGCATTGAGTTTGGTATACAGGCTACTTTATGACCATGGTAGGTTGCTATTGCAAATGGGCGAAATCGGCTGATAACCACGCCCAATTTTTCGATATCGAAAATCACATAAATTGATATATCTCGGTAGCTGAAATGGCTAAAATGATGAAATCCCCTGGTCATTCTATTATGATTTTTTTATACATTTTTTAAACACCGCCCACTTTTAAGGGAAGCATTTTTAAAATTCGACTGGACTAACTCTTAAACTGGTTACAATAGAAACATGACATTTAGCACAAAGCATTCTCACCCTCCAACTACGCCCACTTTTGATATGGAAAATTTCGAAATTCACATAAATTGACATTATTCGGTAAGGTAAATAGCTAAAATATGAATATTTGGTAGGCAAATCCTCTTGGTAATTCTATTGTGATTTTAAGGGGAGCCTTTTTGAAAATTGGACTGGTCATAAATTTAAAACTGATTACACAGTGCAACAGCCATTTTACACTTTTGAAGCGACCTAGTAGAGATTGTTCATTAGACCTGGTCGGTGTCCATACAAAAAAAAAATGTGTGCAATTATTACACTTGCTAGGTAATTGAATTTTTGCGGTTTATGTCGCCTTTGCGTCTATGAATGCACACACATTTGAGAGTAATTAAATACATACAAAGAATTTTGTTGTGGTATTTTGAAATATTTCAAAATTATATTTTTTGCTAATTGATCGGATACAATAAAGAAAATATAAAAAACCACACCTAATATAAATTTTGGAAAACATTGCATGTAAGAATATAACCTAATAATAAAATGGAAAATAAAATAAAATTAAAAACATAAATTGAATTAAGTAATCGAATAGAAATTTGAATTAATATTTAAGGTAATTAAATTCATAAACATTTACATGATAAATTTCACATACTTACTATAAGTATATATAGAATTGGTGAAATCTTTTTTTTTTTTGGTAATGATTATTATTTCCGTTTTAATAATTAAAATATTGATTGATTGAAAAAATAAATATTTATTATTATTATTTTTTTTTTACTTTCCTTGGGTTTTTTTCCTTTTTTTCAATCAATTGGATATTTAAGCATTAAAAATGGAAAAAGTTAATCAATCATTCGATGATTTCTCAAGAAATAACCAATTAAACGGGTTATCAGAACGATTAGTAATCTTTATTTAAAAGGTCTGATTTATACATAAATTTTATACATAAACGGTGACAATTCGTGTAGCTTAGAACTAGACAACTTGACGAAAGTAGGTACTTGTTCCACCTCACTATTCTGGCAATACTTTCAAACTGTCTACTTTTACTCGACGATTTCTTTGGCGGTGGCATTTGTCTCCCACGAAAATCGAAGTGTGTAGCTCTAATAACTTCATGTTTGGTGACCGATTAGCAATTTTTTTAATGTATTCATGTGTAAGTGCGGAAATCACTCACTCGAAACATTATTCAACCGCGGCACGATTTACTGTCGTATGCTTTGTAGTGGGTCAGTGGTTGAACTTTCATACCCGCATAAATGCATTTGTGAATATCACAATCCAACCTCTTGCACATTCCTCATCTCAACATACTCTGATAACTGGTAGAAAGAGAATTATTTATATAATTGCATTTATATGCATTTTGGGTTGAATTTTGTACTCAACTCAACATCTATAAATATTTCAATGTTGCACTCGACCGTTAAGTTATACAATTTATGGTGCTATGTATGTATACACGTTTTCCTTTGATAGCTCTAATCCCGGCGGATTCAAACAATGGTATACTTCTATTTTTAAAAGAATGTTCCAAACAAATTTGACTATTTGTTCCTTAGTTTAATTTATTTTATTTTATTTTATTTTATTTTATTTTATTTTATTTTATTTTAAATTTCGTTTATTTATTTAATTTTTTTTGTTCTCATCTCATTTCATTTAAAACCCTTCGTATTTCTCGGGATCCCGATGGGCCATCGAAAAAACATCAAAACACATTTGTCTATTTAATGAACACATAATTATGTGCTCAATGTTACGTGCATACCTACAAACATACACATGTACCTACACATAAACATTTACATATTTCATTTGTGGGCCACTGAGCATTTAATGATCCTAAAAGGATTTCAGAAATGCGACAAAAAACCCTTCACGTTATGCGTTCAAACAATTTTTGGTTTCTAAATTGTATTTATGCAACAAAAATGCAGTTTGAATAAAATTATGCGCAATACATTTATATACTCACATACATATGTACATGCATACATACCTACATAAGTACATATAAAATCACATTTATCATTTTTAATTTACATTAACATAATATATTTATTTGAATAATGCACTTTTGACAGCGTAACGAGGAACGAGTGGCAAAGAGCACGACATTTCCAACATCACATCCGCTGCACAAATTGATGGCTCTACTAAAAGCAAATATTAATAAAGGCACAGAGCTTTTAACATATTAATTATGAGTTCAAATTATTGTGTAATTAAGTACAAGTTATGTAGTTAAAATAAAACTATAACAAGACCAACTCGACATTAGCAGTGTTTAGTGAAATGCTTTAATTAATGTGGGCAATTTAAATGGTTTTTTTTAAATATATGTAATCTGATAGTTTTTCTAAAATGAGTTAGTAGTACAGTGGATGGAGTGATAAACCATGACCAAAACCCAAAAAAACTTTTGAAATCTCAATTTCCTTTTTTAGTGAATACGTTTTTTCAATATGCTTGTAAAGAATCCTGTTGTCCTTATAAAAATTCAAAGATGGAGATTTTATATATATATATTAGACTGGGCCAAAAATAAAAAATTTCGTCGTGAACATATTTTTGTAGGAAATTGAATTCCCTACAAAAGCTGCCAAGACTGAAATTTTCTCAGCCTAGCCGTTTTCTAATATTCTAGCCTCAAACATTGGCATGTTTTTTGGATTTCCCAATTTTGGTTTGAAAATTTGCGAAACATGAAAAAATCAACATCGAATAAAGCTAAATACATATTCTTAAGGGAAATTGGCTGCTGAGTCCGAATTTGATATCAGAATTCAACAACGGGCTCGAAGTTTGGCCCTAACCTTGCAAAAAAGTCCAATATTATTTTGTGGTGATTTTGTTAGGTTGGAGAAGAACTGCGACCTGTTAGGCTAAATCTGATCTCGAATTTGGATTTAGCTCGTCAAAATACATGAAAATTCGCGTGTTGAGTTCACAGATCCGCCAACTTTTTGTTTTTTTTTTTTGCGCCATTTGAAGCCTGTAAAACTACACCTTCGCAGAGGAAGCATATATTAGGAAAAAATATGTTTGAACGTTTATGAGAAATGTATATTTTTGGTTATAATATTCATCATATAATTATAATTAACCATATAGAATATCAATAAACAAAATTTAGTAAAAAAATCGGATCAAAAACACAAAAAAAAGACGAAAATATGAATTTTTTTATTTTAATACTAAATAAGTTTTGAAAAAGTAACATTACAAAAAAAAGTTATTTAACATTTTTTGTAGCCCACTCAATTTCCTTTAAGAATGTGTATCTATCTTTGTTGCACATGGATATTTGCATTTTCGACAGTTTTAGACAGAAAAAATGGGAAATCGTAAAAACATGCTAATTTTTGAGGCTAGAATACTAGAAAAAGTCTATTCTAAGAAAATTTTGGTCAATGCAAATGTTGTAGGGAATTAGATTTCCTTCAAAAATATGTTCAGGTAAATGGTGTTTTGCAGCAATGGTTTGTCGTTTTCATACCAAATATGAGGTAGACTACCTCATATTTGGTATGAAAACTAGCAATGATAGACCTCTAGACTTAATTTAAAAATCTAAAAAATGACAGTAATTTCTTTCACCTTTCTTAAAAATAAAATCAATATAATTTTTGAAACAAACGAAATTTTTATTTTTGGCCAGGGCTAATATATATATAGTACAAAATATTAAAATCTGGTAATTTTCGAAGCCTTAATGTAGTTTTTAAGAACCTAGTATAAGTTGTTGAAACTTTAACTACTTAAACAGCGGCACGGATTACCATTATCCTATGTAGAACAATAAAACATCGCACACATATTATTTAGGCTAAAACGCACCATCTTTTTTTCCATACATTTTTCGTACGCTCTCGTTTATGTAACTTAAATTAAATTAAATGTAAAATAAAATAAAACAAAATAAAATTGAATAAAAAAAACTAAATGAATGAAAAAGATAAAGTAAAACCAGAATGAAATAACAATATAAAATAACAAAAAGTAAAAAATTAAATAATTTATTTAATATATTATTTTCGTCTGTTGATAAGCAATATGGTAATTCATCAAACCTTATAAACACCTTATAAAGCCTGTATAAATTTATCAAGTGTGTAAATAAATTGTCAAAATTTGTATGAAACGAAGTTTACACAAATTTGATATACTTCCGCGTCGACTTTGGCGTGTAAAAGAGTTCGTTAATTTATCCAAATCAATGACGCCGTTCGACATGTAATTTTTTTAGAGCGCACTGGACAAAAGTTGAAGAATATGCTGAAAATGGGACGAAAATTATATAAATTATAGAGTTTCGAAATAAAAAGTTTTTGTTTGGCATCAAGTACACATAAATTTATCTAACTGAGCTGATAAATGTACAAATTTACGCATTTCGAAAACTTACAAGGGTTGATGAATGCCCTTAATGTGTATTTTAACGTTTTTTAGCTTCATTTGATTCATTTAAACAAACATTAATATTAGCGGTGTTGAAATTGTTACAAAACCGACAATATGAGCGAAAAATCGTTAAAGCCTTTGAAATCCACTACAGCTTTCTGTCAATGTAGCTTTTTTTCGAATAGCGCCTTTGATTTGATAATGGCGATATTTACACTTATTTATAAACAGGACAATATGTTTGCAAAACAAAAAAAAACGTTAATCAATAACCGCTTAAGTAATCAAAAACAAATTTAATATATGACTGATATTAAACAATTTTTATTAATCACAGCAAATCAAATATAAATAGGAGTTAAAAAAATGACCGATCACTTGCCAGCCATTGCGATAAAGAGTGTTACATTGTTTGACATTATTTTGTACAAATCAGCGCACATCAATGTCAGCAATAAATAGTAGCAAGCTTGCACTTTTAAAAACGTACAATGTTTTTACAAAAAAAATGAGAAAAAGTTGTTATGGTTGGCAAACTGACAACATAAAAAGGGTATTTAGTAAAAACTTGTTTTTTCCACGCCGAACAGCGTTTTATTTGATTGACATTTTACACAGCATATAAATAATTTTTTGTGTAAATATGAGCATTAGGCTGGGTCGATTAGTATGAAAGAAAGTTAACCGATATCGCGCCATCGATTTTTCGATACGTTTTGGGCTCAGGAAAAAAAAGTTCCACTACGAATACCCCAAAAAATAATTTTCGAGCCTGTCGGTGATAACAGTTTTTTGAAAAAAAAATATTTTTTGGGTTTTGGGGAGTGTTTTGTTCAAAAAATCGACCCTTTCGCTTTTTCTTTTTTTAAAGGAGTTTTTCAGCATACATGCAAACATGTTTTCGATGAAAATGAATTTGTCTCATATATGCTGTCCCACTCAAAATTATGCGCTAAAAACGATGGCGATAACAGTTTTTTGAAAAAAAAAATTTGTTTTCGGGTTTTGGGACTTGTTTTGGTCGAAAAATCTACTTTTTCGTTTTTTTTTATGCATTTCTGCTTCGTTTATGTATTTTTTTCGGTGTCAATTGGCGTAGTCCCAAGTGAATTCATGCGCTTAAGACGGTGGTTATCCATTTTTTAAAAAAAAAATTATTTTTTGGGGTTTAAGAAGAACTTTGATCGAAAAAACCAATTTTTTCAGATTTTTCATTCTCTCAACTTTATAGACAAAGAGGTGGCAACATAAAAAATTGGGTCACTCGAGGCAAGGTCAATTTCCACATTTATGGGCTAGTTTCCTACCGACTTGACGTCAGCCCAGCCGACAGATCTCCTAGTGTCCCACTCACTGCATGATAAATAGAAACGTTCAGGCTTTCAGAATCATGTTCTTTGATCCAAATATTGCATATATTTACAGAGTTACAGAGTTACAGAGGTCTAAACAAATAGGTATTTTTAGCTTTGAGCGCGGATTGTGGGAGAACTAAGCTTAATATACAAATTCTAAGGATGGGTAACGATTCTACGCAAGAACCTCTAACAACCCTCATACTCAGAAAATCGGTTTGTTCACTTGAGGGAGCGTACTCCCCCCTAACGCGCTTTTGTCTTCCAGTAGGAGATCTGTCGGCCGGGCTGACGTCAAGTCGGTAGCAAACGAGCCCATAAATGTGGAAATTGACCTTGCCTCGAGTGACCCAATTTTTTATGTTGCCAGCTCTTTGTCTATAAAATTGAGATAATGCAAAATCTGAAAAAAATTGGTTTTTTCGATCAAAGTTCTTCTTAAACCCCAAAAAATAAATTTTTTTCAAAAAACTGGATAACCACCGTCTTAAGCGCATGAATTCACTTGGGACTACGCCAATTGACACGAAAAAAAAAATACATAAATGAAGCAGAAATGCATAAAAAAACGAAAAAGTAGATTTTTCGGCTAAAACAAGTCCCAAGACCCGAAAACAAATTTTTTTTTCAAAAAACTGTTATCGCCATCGTTTTTAGCGCATCATTTTGAGTGGGACAGAATATGTGAGATAAATTCGTTTTCATCGAAAATATGTTTGCATGTATGCTGAAAAAACCCTTAAAAACAGAAAAAGCGAAATGGTCGATTTTTTTGACCAAAACACTCCCTAAAACCCAAAAAATATTCAAAAAAACCTTAAAAATCAAAGTCGAAAAAAATTAAAAAAAAATGACATTTCGCAGGCTCGAAAATTATTTTTTGGGGTATGCGTAGTTGAACTTTTTTTTCAGAGCCCAGAACCTATCGAAAAATCGATGGCGCGATATCGGTTAATAAATCGACCCGCCCTAATGAGCATAATAAAAATATTTATGTTCTAAGTAGTATATATACTAAAAGGGTGCCGCGTTAAAAATAGTGACAATTTAAACAAACTAAAATAAATAGCTCGTAAAATAAAATAGAGTAAAATATAAAAAAATAACATAATAAAAATAAAAAAAGGAAAAAATTTAAAAAATAAAACAAAATTCAATAAATCAAAATCAAATAAAAAAGAAAATTAAATGAAATAAAAAAAATTAAATAAAATGAAAAAAAAAATAAATAAAACAAAAGAAAATAAAATAAAATAAAAAAAATAAACAAAAATAAAATAAAATAATAAAGTTAATTTGAATTAAAAGAAATAAAATAAAACAAAATAAAATAAAATAAAATAAAATAAAATAAAATAAAATAAAATAAAATAAAATAAAATAAAATAAAATAAAATAAAATAAAATAAAATAAAATAAAATAAAATAAAATAAAATAAAATAAAATAAAATAAAATAAAATAAAATAAAATAAAATAAAATAAAATAAAATAAAATAAAATAAAATAAAATAAAATAAAATAAAATAAAATAAAATAAAATAAAATAAAATAAAATAAAATAAAATGAAATAAAATAAAATAAAATAAAATAAAATAAAATAAAATAAAATAAAATAAAATTAAATTAAATTAAATTAAATTAAATTTAAAAAAATACAATAAAATAAATTATAAGAAACCAAAATAAAACAAATCCAAACAAAATAAAGTGTAATAAATTAAAAAGAAATAAAGGGTTGAGCCCAGTGAATTTGTTTGCATGCATAAAAATATCCATACATGTCTATATGCAGATATGGAATATAAAAACATATTCATATTATTCTCTTTATTATATGATATTTTTCCGAATAGTTTTTGTCGCACTACCTCTCAATTAATTATTCAATAGCAACAACAAACATACCATTTAAAGTTTAAATAGAAGCCATCAATTGAAACAATTTGACGCAAAACCGCTTTTTTGCATATATGTACATATGTAGGTAGATATGTATTTTTGTATGGTTGTGTGTTCGCACAATGTACGCATCTAGTGCTCCCTGTTTAGAGCGAGATCCCAGAGCCTAAAAGCGTCACTTATTTTATAATGGATGAAACCAATACCGATCGATAGTCCTCCCCGAATCTAGAAAGAATGTGAAAATTTTAAAGCTGTACCTATGACAAGGGCCTAGGAATCGGGGGTCAAAGTCGCCAAAAAATGACCCTAACTTCACTTATTTTATAATGAATGATTTTCACATATTTGACGTAGATTATCACCCCGCGTCAGTATCAAGTGTTGTTAGACCCGTACCAGTGACAAGGCTCCAGCCAGACACCCCCAGTTCGCGGATTTTCCTATAGAAATTTTTTCTGTTTTACCAATTTCACGCATTTGGGCCACTTTGGCTGCTTTTAACTACCCAATATTTTCCTATTTTTTGTAGAACACTACCCTAGAGTAGTATCAGGAATTTTTAGACTTCGTCCCATGGCAAAAACTTCAGCCAGACACCTCAAAACTCGGGAAATTTCACTAATTTTTACTGCGCTTTCACATGTTTAGGCGGATTTGACCAACTTTGGCCTCTTTTAAATAACAGATCTTTACACATGTGTCGTAAAATACTACCCTTAAGTAGAATGAAGCATTTCCAGACATGATCCCATGGAAAAAACTTCAGCCAGACATCTGAAAGTTCGAGAACTTTTATTTTCCTATTAATTTGCTTTCTCTTGTTTGTCCCACTTTTACTAATTTTAAATGATAGATCTTTTCACATGTGTCGTAGGACACTACCCTTAAGTAGTTTCAGTAATATTTAGACCTCGTCCCATGGCAAAAACTTCAGCCAGACACTTCAAAACTCGGGAAATTTCACTAATTTTTACTGCGCTTTCACATGTTTAAGTGGATTTGACAAACTTTGACTACTTTTAAATAGCAGATCTTCACACATGTGTCGTAAATGCTACCCTTAAGTAGAATCAAGCATTTCCAGACATCATCCCATGGCAAAAACTTCAGCCAGACACCTCAAAGTTCGGGAACTTTTATTTTCCTATTAATTTGCTTTCTCTTGTTTGTCCCACTTTTACAACTTCTAAACGACGGATCTTTTCAGCTGTTTCGTAGGACACTACCCTTAAGTAGTTTCAGTCATTTCTAGACTTCGCCCCATGGCAAAAACTTCAGCCAGACACCTCAAAGCTCGGGATTTTCACTAATTTTTACAGAGATTTCACTTGTTTCAGCAGGTTTCTCCAACTTTGTCCACGTTTAAACGGCGGATCTTTACACATGTGTCATATAACACTACCATTAAACAGTATCAGGCATTTCCGGACTTCATTCCATGAAAAAAACTTAAGCCAAACAACCCAAAGCACGGGAACTTTTCATCATTTTTACTGTGCTTTCACATGGTCAAATGGGTTTACCCAACTTTGGCTGCTTTTAAATGGCGGATCGCTACAAATGTATCGTATAACACTACTATTAACTAATATTAGGCATTTTTAGACTTCGCCCCATAACAAAAACTTCAGCCAGACACCTCAAATCTGAGGAAATTTCATAATTCTTGCTGCGAATTCACATGTTTAACTGCGTTGGTCTAACTTTGGCTGCTTTTAAAGGGCAGATAATTTCACATGTGTCATAGAAGACCACCCTTAAGTGGTATCAGGTACTTTTTGATTTCGCCCCATGTCAAAAACTTCAGCCAGACACCTCAAAACTGAGGAATTTTTATAATTCTTACTGCACTTTCACATGTTTAAGCGAATTTGTCCAACTTTGGCTGTTTTTGAAAGGCATATCTTTGCACATGTGTCGTGGAACACTATGTCCAAGTAGTATCAGGCATTTTTATACTTCATCCAATGGAAAAAACTTCAGCCAGACACCTCAAGCCTGAGGAATTTTCATAGTTCTTACTGCTTTCACATGTTTAATCGGGTTGGTCCAACTTCGGCTGCTTTTAAAGAGCAGATCTTTTCACATGTGTCATAGAAGACCCCCTTAAAGAAGGATCGGCTATTATTATACTTCGCCTCATGTCAAAAACTACAGTCAGACACCTCAAAACTGAGGAATTTTCATAATTATTACTGCGATTTCACAGGTTTAAGTGAGTTGGTCCAACTTTTGCTGTTCGTAAAGGGCATATCTTCACACATGTGTCATAGAAGACCACCTTAAAGAAGTATCGGGTATTTTTTATACTTTGCCCCATGTCAAAAATTTCAGCCAGACACCTCAAAACTGAGGAATTTTCATAATTCTTACTGCGATTTCAAAGGTTTAAGCGAGTTCGTCCAACTTCGGCTGCTTTTAAAGAGCAGATCTTTTCACATGTGTCATAGAAGATCCCCTTAAAGAAGGATCGGCTATTTTTATACTTCGCCCCATGTCAAAAACTACAGTCAGACACCTCAAAACTGAGGAATTTTCATAATTCTTACTGCGATTTCACAGGTTTAAGCGAGTTGGTCCAACTTTTGCTGTTCGTAAAGGGCATATCTTCACACATGTGTCATAGAAGACCACCTTAAAGAAGTAGCGGGTATTTTTATACTTCGCCCATGTCAAAAACTACAGCCAGACACCTCAAAACTGAGAAATTTTTATAATTCTTACTGCGTTTTCACATGTGTGAGATGGTTCGTCTACCTCTGGCTGCTTTTAAAGGGCAGATATTTTCAATGTGTCATAGAGGACCACCCTTACGTGGTACCAGGTACTTTTAGACTTCGCCTTATGACAAATACTTTAACCAGACACCTTAAATCTGGGTAGTTTTCATAATTCTTACTGTGCTTTCGATTGTTTAAGCAGGTTTGTCCAACTTTGACTATTTTTAAAAGGCGAATATTTACACATGTGTCGTAGAACGCAACTCTTAAGTGGTATCAGGCATTTTTGGAGATCTTCCCATGACAAAAACTACATCCAAACACCTCAAAGCTCGAGTTTTTTTTCGCAATTGATCTCTCCATAGGACATGATCAAGCAAATTAGTACAGTTCAGCCCATACAAAGTGTTCAGATGTGGAATTTGTTGCATTTCAGACAATGTCACTCTTATGTCGCTACCGTGCAGCGAAAGCAACTAGTTGAAAACTACTTTACAACTAGTTGGTGCACCGGGCTTATATTGAACAAAGACAGAACACTGACTAGTTGGGCCCGGTGTTCTGTCTTTTTTCCATATAAGCAACTGGTATTTTTTACGTGTTGATGTCCTACAAGATGTCAA
>CAXKVI010000001.1:47807136-47844156 GCA_964058755.1 Campiglossa producta | reverse complement strand
GAAAAAACTTCAGCCAGACACCTCAAGCCTGAGGAATTTTCATAGTTCTTACTGCTTTTTCACATGTTTAATCGGGTTGGTCCAACTTCGGCTGCTTTTAAAGAGCAGATCTTTTCACATGTGTCATAGAAGACCCCCTTAGAGAAGGATCGGCTATTATTATACTTGGCCTCATGTCAAAAACTACAGTCAGACACCTCAAAACTGAGGAATTTTCATAATTATTACTGCGATTTCACAGGTTTAAGCGAGTTGGTCCAACTTTTGCTGTTCGTAAAGGGCATATCTTCACACATGTGTCATAGGAGACTACCTTAAAGAAGTATCGGGTATTTTTTATACTTTGCCCCATGTCAAAAATTTCAGCCAGACACCTCAAAACTGAAGAATTTTCATAATTCTTACTGCGATTTCAAAGTTTTAAGCGAGTTCGTCCAACTTCGGCTGCTTTTAAATAGCAGATCTTTTCACATGTGTCATAGAAGACCCCCTTAAAGAAGGATCGGCTATTTTTATACTTCGCGCCATGTCAAAAACTACAGTCAGACACCTCAAAACTGAGGAATTTTCATAATTCTTACTGCGATTTCACAGGTTTAAGCGAGTTGGTCCAACTTTTGCTGTTCGTAAAGGGCATATCTTCACACATGTGTCATAGAAGACCACCTTAAAGAAGTATCGGGTATTTTTATACTTCGCCCATGTCAAAAACTACAGCCAGACACCTCAAAACTGAGATATTTTTATAATTCTTACTGCGTTTTCACATGTTTGAGATGGTTCGTCTACCTCTGGCTGCTTTTAAAGGGCAGATATTTTCAATGTGACATAGAGGACCACCCTTTCGTGGTACCAGGTACTTTTAGACTTCGCCTTATGACAAATACTTTAACCAGACACCTTAAATCTGGGTAGTTTTTATAATTCTTACTGTGCTTTCGATTGTTTAAGCAGGTTTGTCCAACTTTGACTATTTTTAAAAGGCGAATATTTATACATGTGTCGTAGAACGCAACTCTTAAGTGGTATCAGGCATTTTTGGAGATCTTCCCATGACCAAAACTACATCCAAACACCTCAAAGCTCGACTTTTTTTTCGCAATTGATCTCTCCATAGGACATGATCAAGCAAATTAGAACAGTTCAGCCCATACAAAGTGTTCAGATGTGGAATTTGTTGCATTTCAGACAGTGTCACTCTTATGTCGCTACCCTGCAGCGAAAGCAACTAGTTGAAAACTACTTTACAACTAGTTGGTGCACCGGGCTTATATGGAACAAAGACAGAACACTGACTAGTTGAGCCCGGTGTTCTGTCTTTTTTCCATATACGCAACTGGTATTTTTTACGTGTTGATGTCCTACAAGATGTCAATTGTCAGATTTCGACCATTATTATTTACTAGCCAGGAAATACCAGTTTCATGCTAGTTGTAAGATACCAGTTCCATCCTAGTTCATCCTGGACTAGTATAATTTCCAAAAAATGAACTAGTCCAAAAAGGACCAGTATGGAATATACTAGTCAAAAAGGCTTTTAACCTGGACTAGTATGATTTCAACCAGAATTTTCCTGGCTTACCCTTTATTTTATCATTTGACTTTATTTTCATGTTTATTCTTAAGAAAGCAGCGGCTATTTGTATTCACCCTATCACGAAAAAGCATCTATGAATTATAAGAGAAAATGAAACGAATGAATTTTGTTTTTTTCAACTGGTATAATTTCATCCAGAAAAATCTAGTTGTATACTAGTATGGAATGGATATTTCCTGACTAGTATGGGTTCAGCCGGAAAATTCTATTTGTATACTGGTATGAAATGGATATTTCCTGACTAGTATGAGTTCTGCCAGAAAATTATAGTTGTATACTAGTATTTTTCTGATTAGTTTGAGGTTTCGCTGCAGGGAACTCGCTTAAACCTGTGCAATCGCAGTAAGAATTATGAAAATTCCTCAGTTTTGAGGTGTCTGGCTGTAGTTTTTGACATGGGGCGAAGTATAAAAATACCCGATGCTTCTTTAAGGTGGTCTTCTATGACACATGTGTGTAGATATGCCCTTTACGAACAGCAAAAGTTGGACCAACTCGCTTAAACCTGTGAAATCGCAGTAAGAATTATGAAAATTCCTCAGTTTTGAGGTGTCTGACTGTAGTTTTTGACATGGGGCGAAGTATAAAAATACCCGATACTTCTTTAAGGGGGTCTTCTATGAAACATGTGAAAAGATCTGCTCTTTAAAAGCAGCCGAAGTTGGACCAACCCGATTAAACATGTGAACAAGCAGTAAGAAGTATGAAAATTCCTCAGCCTTGAGGTGTCTGGCTGCAGTTTTTTCCATGGGATGAAGTCTAAAAATACCTGATACTACTTGGAGATAGTGTTCCACGACACATGTGTAAAGATCTGCCTTTCAAAAATAGCCAAAGTTGGACAAACTCGGTTAAACCTGTGAAAGTGCAGTAAGAATTATAAAAATTCCTCAGTTTTGAGGTGTCTGGCTGAAGTGTTTGACATGAGGCGAAATCTAAAAGTAACTGATACCACTTAAGGGTGGTCTTCTATGACACATGTGAAAAGATCCGCTCTCTAAGAGCAGCCGAAGTTGGACCAACCCGATTAAACATGTGAAAAAGCAGTAAGAACTATGAAAATTCCTCAGGCTTGAGGTGTCTGGCTGAAGTTTTTTCCATGGGATGAAGTATAAAAATGCCTGATACTACTTGGAGATAGTGTTCCTCGACACATGTGCAAAGATCTGCCTTTCAAAAACTGCCAAAGTTGGACAAACTCGCTTAAACATGTGAAAGTGCAGTAAGAATTATAAAAATTCTTCAGTTTTGAGGTGTCTGGCTGAAGTTTTTGACATGGGGCGAAGTCAAAAAGTACGTGATACCACTTAAGAGTGGTCTTCTATGACACATGTGAAATTATCTGCCCTTTAAAAGCAGGCAAAGTTAGAGCAACGCAGTTAAACATGTGAATTCGCAGCAAGAATTATGAAATTTCCTCAGCTTTGAGGTGTCTGGCTGAAGTTTTTGTCATGGGGCGAAGTCTAAAAATGCCTAATATTAGTTAATAGTAGTGTTATACGATACATTTGTAGCGATCCGCCATTTAAAAGCAGCCAAAGTTGGGTAAACCCATTTGACCATGTGAAAGCACAGTAAAAATGATGAAAAGTTCCCGTGCTTTGGGTTGTTTGGCTTAACTTTTTTTCATGGAATGAAGTCCGGAAATGCCTGATACTATTTAAGGGTAGTGTTATACGACACATGTGTAAAGATCCGCCGTTTAAACGTGGACAAAGTTGGAGAAACCTGCTGAAACAAGTGAAATCTCTGTAAAAATTAGTGAAAATCCCGAGCTTTGAGGTGTCTGGCTGAAGTTTTTGCCATGGGGCGAAGTATAGAAATGACTGAAACTACTTAAGGGTAGAGTCCTACGAAACATCTGAAAAGATCCGTCGTTTAGAAGTTGTAAAAGTGGGACAAACAAGAGAAAGCAAATTAATAGGAAAATAAAAGTTCCCGAACTTTTAGGTGTCTGGCTGAAGTTTTTTCCATGGGATGATGTCTGGAAATGCTTGATTCTACTTAAGGATAGCATTTTACGACACATATGTGAAGATCTGCTATTTAAAAGTAGTCAAAGTTTGTCAAATCTACTTAAAAATGTGAAAGCGCAGTAAAAATTAGTGAAATTTCCCGAGTTTTGAGGTGTCTGGCTGAAGTTTTTGCCATCGGACGAGGTCTAAAAATTACTGAAACTACTTAAGGGTAGTGTCCTACGACACATGTGAAAAGATCTATCATTTAAAATTAGTAAAAGTGGGACAAACAAGAGAAAGCAAATTAATAGGAAAATAAAAGTTCTCGAACTTTCAGGTGTCTGGCTGAAGTTTTTTCCATGGGATAATGCCTAGGAATGCTTCATTCTACTTAAGGGTAGCATTTTACGACACATGTGTAAAGATCTGTTATTTAAAAGAGGCCAAAGTTGGTCAAATCCGCTTAAACATGTGAAAGCGCAGTAAAAATTAGTGAAATTTCCCGAGTTTTGAGGTGTCTGGCTGAAGTTTTTTCCATGGGACGACGTCTAAAAATTCCTGATACTACTTGAGGGTAGTGTTCCACAAAAAATGGGAAAATATTGGGTAGTTAAAAGCAGCCAAAGTGGCCCAAATGCGTGAAATTAGTAAAACAGAATAAATTTCCATAGGAAAATCCGCGAACTGGGGGTGTCTGGCTGGAGCCTTGTCACTGGTACGGGTCTAACAACACTTGATACTGACGCGGGGTGGTAATCTACGTCAAATATGTGAAAATCATCCATTATAAAATAAGTGAAGTTAGGGTCATTTTTTGGCGACTTTGACCCCCGATTCCTAGGCCCTTGTCATAGGTACAGCTTTAAAATTTTCACATTCTTTCTAGATTCGGGGAGGACTATCGATCGGTATTGGTTTCATCCATTATAAAATAAGTGACGCTTTTAGGCTCTGGGATCTTGGTCTAGTTGTATTACATGTAAAATGCCATGTTTTCCACTAAAAATATACAAACATACATATATGCATGTGTTTGTTTTTTATATAACTTGCTAGGGATTTAATTTTTTTGTTTCGCTATTACAAGCATTTCACAGCGGTATTAGCGACAAGCGCTATTGCTTTGGCATATGTTATCTCAATAATTGCTATTCGTAAGCAAAAATATTGTTGCGCCACACAAGCAATTTCACACGAATTTGTGTTTGTGTTTGTTTGTTTAAAACGATATTGCAGTCTATTGTATTGAGTGATGTTATACATTGTTCAATTTAAAATGCCATGAATATGCAAAAGATAAATTATTTATTTTTATTTCATTGGGCGGTTAGTAGCAAAGGTAGTTAAAAAAATAATACGCTAGTTTAATGCTTGAATAAGCAAGCAATATGAAAAAATACAAGTAAGAAAGCCTAAGCTTGGGTGAAACTGGGTATTATATGTCTGCTTCGAAGCATAGGTACTACTCAGATTTTTTGTGTAGGTTTAAATTTTCTGCAAAATATTATCTTGGCGGTCTACTTCTTATAAGCATATATATCCATTAATAATTTCAACTTATGTATGTATATCCAAATGCAAAAAAAAAATTCCTAATAAATTTTTTCTATGCATCTTTTCAGGTAATTATTATCAAACAAATCGTTGTAGTTTTAAATACTAAAAAATTAACTGGACGGGAAAATAAGCAAGGTAATCTGGTGAAAAATCTTGTTATTTATTCACACATAACCATAGTTATAACCAAAAGCTGGACACAAATCCAAGATCTCATCCATGATCTAAGTTTAAACTTCAGCATCAGTTTCCCATTAACTTAATCGGTGTTTCACGAAGAGAGAAACAGTTTTGAGAGTCAGTCTCGCTTTCTAGTACCTACATATATCAGTGGTCGGTACGGAGGGAACGCTCACTTTGTTAAAGTATTAGTATCTATTTTCTTCCCAGGGAAGTAATTGCAAGCCAATGATCTACATCAGGGCCCGGTAGAAAAGAAATTAAGGGTGTATTAGTGAAAGCACCGCGAATCGTACCAATGAAATGAAACCTGTTTTTGCTCCGTCGCTCACTAGCAAGCACTCGGGCATATGTTGTTGAGTCGTTTTTTATAAGTGAGCGACTGAGCATGACAAACAACATCCATTGATTGGTCAGTGCGATCATAGCGCTCTCAACATCGCAGCAACAATTTCATTGTTCGAGAGCCCAAGCAAAGAGCGTAATAATCTATGTAAATTTGGTTCTCGGATTTTCGGACAATTGTCCCACTAGCTGCCGGGGATTGATCTACAATGTAGACTCTACATATAGTAACTATTGAGAATAAGTAAGCAAACTATGTTTTTAATTTACCGAGGACTCTCGTAGTTTTCATAAGAATATAATTGCATATTTTTAGCCGCAAAACTATATATTTAGGTCACAATTTGTGACTCACAATAAAGTCCCAGTTAGTCCGATCAAAATGACATAAAAATAGGGGTCAAATTTTAAATTTTTTTTTTATTTTTCTCGAAAAACGTCAGTTTTTTCGAAAAATTTTAAATGATAAAGGGTCAGAAAAAATGTTTATGATTCGTATCAACGGATAGCTTTCTGTGTCAAAAATTAGTCCCGAAAATATTTTCGCAAATTTGCCATTTTTGCAAAAGTTATTCGAATTATTAGATATAAATATTTGAAAAAGGAAACAAGTAAGGAAATTTATGTTAGGGTAAACCGAACATTAAATGCCCAGCGGTAGATTTCAGAACAGGATAAAGATTTATGTGATATTCGAAATTTTCCATTTCGAAGTTGGGCGTGGTTAGGAAGCGATTTCTTCCAATTTCACCAGGGGGACACACCTATAAAGTTATACTATTTTACTCATTTCAGCTACCGAGATATGTCAATTTATGTGATTTTCGAAATCTTCGATATCGAAAAAGAGGGCGTGGTTATCATCCGATTTCGCTAATTTTCAATAGCAACCTATCTTGGTATAGCAAATTTCATGCCAAATATCTCAACTTTTACTCAAGTTATCGTGTACACGAACCTACAGACATGCCTTTATCAACTCCTCTTTTCAACCGAAGAACATTCATATATGGAACTTTTTATCTATCTCGATTATTTTGTACCCTTGTACAAGTACCAAACGATTTAATAGTTGTGGACCCACACATAGTGTGAAGTAAACGGCAGATATTGAAGCATAACTTCACCTAAGAGCATACACCTGTAAATTGAATTTAGCCAAATAAGCTCAACTGTAGCTCAAATATGCATCGATTTCATGGGCACACATATTGCAATTATTTCTAAACATACACTAAAAACCCAGATAAAAATTTAGTGAGGGATCATAAGAGATCTCTTACAAAGTCTTATTTCCGATGGCGCTTAACGTGGCGAGGTGGTATCATTTGCCGGTTTCGGGTAACAAATACATTTCTGGTCCTAAATAAATCCTTGTTGTTGTTGTTGTAGTTGCTTATTTGTGTTGTTGTTGTTGTTTGTGTTGTAGTTGTTGTTTTTAACGAAAAATACTCCCCGAAGGTTTTAGGGAGTGATATCAAAATAGACTGTCCTTGGTAGGATACGAACCCGGTACGCTCCGGTAATCCCTTGCGGTACTGCCCGACTGTCACCGTAAGGAAGATGGATGAGGTGAAAGACATCATGCCCGTAGATCAACCATCGAGCTAGCACGTCATTACCTATGTATGTGCGCATTAGTCGCATCTTATGACCGGGGTAAAATATCATCATACCTATGGGCGAAAACTAAATTCCTTGTCTCGAGGAGGTGCTTTGAAGCCCTGCCTTAGACATAGAAGTCGGTAGATATCGTGTATATTGTCACGCTGGGACGTCCTGTGGCCAGAGTGTTGGGCTGATAGATTTTATCACGTGATCAGCTTAGCCCTTTCAACTTAAGCCCTACATAAGGTATACAATTTTGTGGTGGACGCCCACTGGCATGTCAACATGACGGAAACTATTTACTTTAACATTTACATGTATGTGTGCGTATGCGTGTCAATTTCCCATTTGGCATTCGGAAGTCATCAGACTTGCACATATTGCTCACGCCCGCACGCTAATTTCAAAATTGTCAATTACTATTGACAAACGTTAGTTACACATACAACAATCGAAAATCAACACAGCACTCTCGCACAAAGCCCCCAAAAGCAAGTCAACAACAATACAAATGTGGCTAATAGGCACACACACACACACCGACACTCATACATATGCGATAAACATTAATGTCCGCTGGTTAACTACATATCTATCGTTTTGTTGAAGGCTAGACTTACAGCTGACATCATACAGCATAGCTGCAGGTCTAACCTAGTTAAGAATTTATTGTTGGCCAGGTTAACGACAAAATGGCTGGCTGACAGGCTGAAGGGATATGGCCATTAAGGTTTACTGCTGTGTTATTTGGCAATCATCAAAATATCCAGTGAAAACGTCAATCTTACTACTTACGAAAACACCGTCCGCAATATTCACACATTCAAGCGAACTCACAGAGTCAGTGGCAAATAACACCTAAAGCTTATTATGTTTATATGCAACACATAAACATGCTTACCTAGCTTACATATAAACATTTACCGGTATATAAATTTATGTTGAAGTGTTTATGTGCTCATTAGTTAATGTGTTATTGTTGTTCTTGTTGTTTTAGCGTGTATGTGGTGACAAATTAAATTTGATTGTTGTTTGACAACCGATTGGCAATTATCAAAATATACAGACAAAGTCAGTACCTGAAATAACAATAATAATTTCACTTGTTAATCGAAATTACTATTTCTACATTGTTTTAGCTAAAATATGTGTGAAGTTTATTTGCCGTGCAGTCACAGTAACTAGTTGTAAGGTAACTGAAAGCTGGTATTAGTATCATACGAAAATAGTAAGCAACAGCTTTGATTGACCTTTTTCGACATGGGCGTACAATATGTTTTGCCATAGAGTCTAGAAACTATGTACATACCTCTCCTAGGTGGTTACCCTACTTGAACCCATTTTTCTTCAAATACGATATTACATAACTTTCGTTTAATATCCACATTATTATATCTCATTTGGCCTTTTAAATAGTCTTAGAAAGGTGGCAACCCCAGAAAAAAACATTTCAAGCCCAAATTTGATGAAATACGACATGAAAATGCCTTTTCCTTCAGTACCCATTATTATGTAGTACCTTGGTGACCGAGCTTGCTTGGTTTTTTCGATTTTGTCCAATAGTATTACCCACATACATTTTTTCCAATATTCTTAGTTACCTGCACAAACTTTTCAAAATAGATTTCCGAAAAAATATCAAGTAGGTGGCAACTTTGTAAACCGCCCTAAGAGGCAAATCCAAGTAGAAAATCTTAGAATGAAGTAAACTATTCATAAACAAATTTCATCCAAATTGGAAAATATACGAAGAAAAAAATGAAAGGCAGTAAGGTGGCAACCCTAGGTGCCAACTCATTTTTAAGACATCATAGTTTGTATGTGGCTGAAAATACTTTTGGCTTGATACCCATATTCGCATACCTTGTTTACAATTTAAATAAAAATAGATAGGTGGCAACCCTGTAAGCCGCCGCAAGTGGCAACGTCCAATTGGATAGTCTTAGAATCAAGCATACTATCTGTGCGCCCAATTTTATCAAAATCGGCCAAACGGTCCAAAATGATCACAAAATGATTTCAAAATGATCCCAAAATGACCCAAAAATTGTCCCAAAATATCACAAAATTACCCCAAATGATCCAAAAATTATTCCAAAATTACCCCAAAATGATCCTTAAATGACCGAATATCCGAAAAAAAACCCCAAAACTATCCCGAAATGATCCAAAATTGAACCCAAAATTATCCCAAAATGATCCAAAAATAATCCAAATATCATCCCAAAATTAACCCGAAATATACAAATACAATACAGTAAAATGGTAATCCTGGGCGGAAACCCTACTTGAAAATGTGTCATTACTGTCATAGAACAAAGCTGCAATTCGACGACATCAAGTACGCGATGGCATGATGGTTAACATCTCCGTTCAGCAGTCAAAGCAGGGTGAGCTCGATTCTCGGTGGAGCTAACAAAGCAACGTGGGAAAGCGTCATTTAGAACCAAGGTATGAATCCGATTAAAATAACGTTCCGGTTTCGGGTTTGTAACACGATTCGGTTTCGGTTCCGGTTTCGTTCTTCAAAATTTATTTCGGTTTCGGTTACGGTTTCGTTCCGGTTTCGGTTACGGTTTCGTTCCGGTTTCGGTTACGGTTTCGTCTTCCAATAAAATACCATTGTACGACAAAATCCACTTTTTTCTGGATATTGGACTAAATAAAATTGTTTAAGAGATAAGTATTTTTACTTAATAGCGTTCCCTGAATTTCGAAGTTAGCCTCCAAAATTTAGTTATGGGCTTTCGAAGTTCGAAGTTGGACCCTTTCAAGATTTGGTTTGCTAATTGGTTTGTGCAAAAAATTTAAAAAGGTTAAATGTGGGGGTGGCCTTCTTGCTCCTCTTACTTGATTGGTGCACTTTTTTTTATATTTGAAAGTGTATTTTTTTAATTTCTTAAACAAAACAATTAGAAAACCAAATTTTCGAAGGGTCCAACTTCGAACTTCGAAAGCCCGTAACTTAGTTTTGGAGGCTAATTTCGAAAAACTTAAAAAAATTGGTTTGGTCCAATATCCAGCCGGCTGCTGTGCATTGTAGTAGATATTATTAACGATATGTATGGATGAAATTTCTGCAATATAATTTAAAAAAAAATACTACTTTTTCTAATAGAAAAATATTAGAATGGAAACTAAATGAAATAAATCGTCAAAATATATGATACGAGCCACTAAACACATTTCGGATCTCGTAAAGAGGCGACTAATATGCACATAGGTAATTGACGTGCTAACTCGATGGTTGATCTACGGATATGATGCCTTTCACCTCTCATTACCCATCTTCTCCTTCCTCATGGATGGAGGGATGCCATGACCTAGAAGGTTACACTGGTCATACCAAATCGCTACCACGACAGTCGGGCAGTACCGCAAGGGAGTACCGCAGCGTACCGGGGTCATATCCGGCCAAGGACTGTCAACTTCGGCATCACTCCCAAAAACCTTCGGGGAGTGTTTTGTTGTTAACAACAACAACAACAACAAGCGATGGCATAATGGTTAGACAGTAGAAACCTGGATTGAGCGTTCAAGAGCCCTGAGTTCGATTCTCGGTGATCTCACAAACAAATGTTTGTTTTTGTTTTTTTATTTATTTTGGTGTTAAAATATCACTTATTTTAGTTATGTATAAAAAAATCATTTTTTTTAATTTTATTTTTTCATCTTGTTTTATTTTTATAAATTTTTTTTTCTTTGAAGTTTTTTTTGCTTTTCTATCTTGTCTTATATTATTTATTTTTTATTTTTATTTTAATTTACTTTATTATTTGTTTTTGTCATATTTTTTTTGCTTTTTTATTGAAACCTTCCATCATCCGTCTGATATCGAGCACTATTTCTGACGTCGAGCACTATTTCTACCAACCCGCAAAACTAGTTACCTACACTCACTACCGGAGGTCACTCTTTCCTCTACTCATTATGGCAATCCCTATTGTAGCATTCATTCTAGGTACTGGAATCCGTACGGTTTCTACAAAGTAATTATACAAAACCACCAACAGTTCCGTTAAAACACTGGTTTTACAGCATAAAATATAAAACGCTTTAACGTCTAACAGCAACCAAGAACAAAAGATATGAGAATAAAGAAAATCACTAATGACTGTTGTTGATGAGGATGCCAAGCAACACAAAAACAATAAACATTCCAACATTATTATAAATGAAAATAAGCAAACACAAATACAAACTGTCGCGGTAGTGAGAACAAACAGTTGTTACAACTACAACAACTTTCAGAACAATACAAAACTCACTTCATAATTATTTAACAACAGCATGGCTGATATACCTGCGAGGAGTCAGAGTGTAAACGGAAGGAAGTTATAGAAACTGCAAATAACAATAGTTGGATGCATATTTTATTGGCCTATTTGGTTGCCTGGCGGGCGTGACAGTTTTACTTTGAATAAATCCACACAAAAAAAGTTTGCAACAAATTAGAAAATTCATTGTTGAGAGAAAGATAAGAAAATCTACTCGCTGCCTAAGGCGATATGCGAAGGATGATGGGAGCGAAAGGTAAGCAACAGTTGCTCAGAAGAAATAGAAGATAGCACGTAACTGACAGATAAACTGCAAACTGATAGATGAATAGTTGAATGAGATAGACAGCAAGATGAGTGGAGTGGAGTGCAGTGGGTTGGAGTTGAGTAGAGTCGGAGGTTAGATGAAATAAGCTAACAGTTGGACAAAATAGTTAACAAGTGCTCAGACAAAAAGGTGACAGCGCAACACAAAATGTGAGACAAATAAGCAGACAAAGCGTTGAAGACAGGCGCAGTAAAAGGAGTTGAAAATAAACTGCAACGCAGGGCAGACAACAAAAGCAAAAATGTGATAAATGTTTTATTTCAAATAAAAACCGAAAACCAAAAACTTCGGTTATTGTGCATAAGTTGGTGCAGGTAAAAAAGGTTCCGTTACTGGATAGCAAGCTTTTCAAAGTACTTTACCGTAATTTTTAAACATTTACAAATGCACCGACACACTAGGAAATGGTCCCGAAAAAGTTTGGAAAGGATCTCGAAATGGTCCCCACGAATTCAAAAAGTGATACAGAAAAAGTCTCGATATTATCCTGAAAAGGGTCCCGAAATTGTTCCGAGCTTACTCCAGAAACATAAAAAGTATCGAAATTATCCCGAAAAAGTCCCGCAGTGGTCCCAAAAACAGTCCCGAAAAAGTCCCAACAAATATCCAGGAAATCCAGACAACATCCTAAAAGGGTCTCGCAGGAGTCCCGAAGGAATCCCGAAATGATCTAGAAGTGATTCAGAAATGAATTCAACATGTACCCGAAAAGCTCTCGAAATTAACATATACTCGAAATGATCCCTAAAATTTATACAGAAAAAATCTCGAAATGATCTCAAAAACGATCCCGAAATGGTCCCAAGTCGACCGCAGACACAATTGCAAAAGAATCATGAAAAATGCCCGCACTGAATACAATCCAAAAACGGTCAGGAAAAAGTTTCAAAAGTCCGTAAGTGAACAATATTCGAAAAGGCACGATAACCCGAAAAAAATCCGAAACGGTCAAGGTGATCCCCAAAGATGTCCTGAAGTGGTCCCGAAAGAGTTAAAAAGGAACCGCCTAACATTTTAAAATATCGATTATGACGTGAGGGGACTCTCGGTAAGCGTGACACATTTACATTAGAGAAATAAAGTTTCAAAGGCCTAAAATAAAAGTATCGGGACTATCGGTTGTGCGCTTTTGGGAGTTCCCTTCCTGGATAGCCTACGCCAGATAGCGGAGCTGGACATAAAAGACTTCATAAAGTCAACTAAGTGGATCGAGGAGGAGTAACGGTGTCGGTTTAGGAGTGTCAGTCCCGGGATACTGCTATGTGGAGAATCCCAACAACTCAGGGACTTTCCATATGGCTGGGTCCCGGGACTGACTTTCCTAGTGCTGGTGGTATTACAACGAGCCTTTCAAAACTAGACCAAGTGTGCCTCTGCGGCAGCCACTTGAACCTAACCTAACCTATCGGTTGTGCCTTCATGCATTGTGTGTAAGTCCTAACAACCGGGTATACGATTTCTCGAAAGAAAAACATTGTTACTTGTTTCAATATATACATATATTTTTTTCACAAAAGTTTTGAGTTTGACTAAATTTTCCTAAAAACCCAAAACCACATTGTTCAAAGTATGTAGTAGTCCATTTCCATGTTACAACAACAATAGTAGTAAACCAAGTGAATATGCTACTCAAAAACCTTTAAACGTTCTTATATAATACATTTTGCATGAAATTGGCATAAATTGCATCCGCTGCAACCACAATGAGTTGTAAAAGAGTAGACCAATGTTTCGGTACAAGTGTGGACACAAAACATTTGTTAGTTGACTAAATATTCGATGGTAAAGTAGCTAACTATTCTTCGACCGTAAATTTGTATTCTGTCATTGAAGCTGGTATCACACAAATTATTTTTGCTTTTTTTGTATTTTTATTTTTTCAAATATTTGATTCTAAAATGTTGATAATTTTAGCATTGTTACCAAATATATTACTTACACTCGTACATAGAATCAGCGACTCTCATATGGCTATTCATCTATACAACGCGCACTCCAATCGCTCATGCGACTCCCCTTCCTTTCCCAGGACAGATTTTTGCAGATATCGCTGCCAAGTCTGCAACTAGTCATCTGCATACTGGATTCCTCGCTTCAAATAAATTAAAAGCACATTTATTCATCAGCTGCTTAGTAGAAAAATAATGAGGAAAAAACAGAATAATGGTGGTAACTTTCCCCAGAAGCCTTTCACAAAGCACAACCACTCACATACATATATTGCTTTGGCTAGTGTGGGGCGCCTTAATTATCATCTTGTTCAACAAATCAATAAACCGCTTGCCTCCTTCGACACACGTCTACGCAAGTTTTTATTAGAACTCCCCCTCATAAGAATTGAAATTTTATAATGTGTTTTTATTTCGAAAAACCAACTAACTAACGTACCGAGTGACAATACAATTTCTTCTTAACTTGAATTTTCTTCTTATTTCATATTTATTTTTTTTTTATATATTGGTACAACAAAGGCAATTGCAAGCAGTTAATAGATATGCATGTTAGATATAAATAGAATAAGGGTATTCATGAAAGCATATACTTTGCTTTAAAAGCTGAAAAAGTTTAAAAATCGTTGCTGGATGTATGCGGAAATGAATTAGATTTCAAAGCACCATGCGGTTGTAACCATAAATAAATTTACTATACTTCCGCTTATAACACCTCGTGAATATCTTTATTGTATTCCCCGATGGGACTAGATACCCCATGCACATATAAATAAAGCTTTGACTTTGTTATATTTTTACTTTATTTTCCTGAGTTTGTTTTGCAACCCACAAACGAGTTGTGTTAGCTGAAGAAGAGCTACAGAAATGGTATTGCTGAACTTTATTTGAGGAGCTTCAAACCAAAACGCAATAAATTACCACCTAAGTTTTTTTGAGATATTTACGGGACTCGACTTTTCCTTCTGAAATCTATGTAGCAACATATTTTAGCTGTAAAAACTGGCAATTTAGCCATTCTGTATAGCCCTTAAAAATACTATTCAAAACAAAAAGCAATAACTCCATACGATTATGAGTGAAAACTAAACTATATATAGAATTTTTTATTTTGAAATGACACATAAAAACGCTAAAACACGTAAGCTCTATTTTTTTTTTGTTATATCTTTTTTCAATTAATTTTTTTTTATGAGTACGAGTTGTGCTTAATGACATCAGCGTAGCAAAACAAGATTGCGGTGTACGCATATTGCATATGCCTGATGCTCTTTTCTAATTTCAGCCATTATATGATACGTCTTTTCCTTAAAGCAAATAGATAATCCTTACAAATTTGTTGGTGGGTACCACCCTTTACCTGAAATATATCTAAGAACATTCATCATACAAATTCAAAGAAACTTGTGCGTGTACTATTTTGTGTAACCGCAATTGCTGCTGCCTTGTCGACATCTTAATAAGTTGCATGCACCGCACTCGAGCTCATTTAACCAATTTACCACAAATGTTGCACAGCAACAACAAAAAATGTATGCATTTCGAAGAAGGGTATAATGTAGTAATATAAAGAAAATAAAAAAAAAATTAAAGAAGATGCTACAGAAGCAAGGACAATAAATAATAACTAAGCAGGTACAGTGGTTTGAAAATAACACAGGGAACGTAGCGTAATCTTCTGTAGGTGCTTCTGCATGTACATACCCTGCAGCGAAAGCAACTAGTTGAAAACTACTTTACAACTAGTTGGTGCACCGGGTCTAACTAGTCAGTGGTTGGTCTTTTTCCATATAAGCAACTGGTATTTTTTACGTGTTGATGTCCTACGAAATGTCAATTGTCAAATTTCGACCAGAACATACCAGTCATCTACTAGTCATGATATACTAGAATTATACTCGTTGTAAAATACCAATCCCATACTAGTTCAACCTGGACTATTATGATTTCCATAAACTGAACTAGTCTCCATACTATTCCAAAAAGGAGTAGTCCCATACTAGTCCAAAAACCATTGAACATGGACTAGTATGATTTCAACCAGAATTTTCATTACTTACCCTTTATTTTATCATTTCCCTTTATTTTCATGTTTATTCTTAAGAAAGCAGCTACTATTTGTATTTACCCTATCACGAAAAAGCACCTGTTAATTATAAGAGAAAAAGGAAGCAAACGAAACGAATGAATTTTGAATTTTTCAACTGGTATGATTTCATCCAGCAAAATTTAGTTGTATACTAGTATGCAATGGATATTTCCTAACTAGTATGAATTCAGCTAGAAACTTCTAGTTGTATACTAGTATTTTTCTGACTAGTTTGAGGTTTCGCTGCAAGGTATTATTATTCTACCCTATTAGATGAGGTACGGCTTGGTGGGTGAATAGAAACTTCAACGTGGCCACATCAAATAATACATGCGGCAGTCAGGCTAGTATCTGAAGGTAATAGTTGTTGTTGTCGCAGTATCGTTTTGTTACTATTTTTATTTATTTATTTTATTTATTTTATCTTTTGTTTTTTCATCTTTTTTATTTATTTTTTTCTTTCATTTTATTTTATTCTATTTTATTTTGTTCTATTTTTTTGTTTTATTTTTTTTATTTGTTTTTAAATTAATAAAATTTTATTTGATTAGTTTTTATTATTTTGTATTTGTTCTTTTAATTTACATAATCAGCTTTTTCATTTATTTTATTTTATTGTTTGCTTTTTATTTTTATTTTTTTAAATTTTATTTTTTATATATTTATTATTTTACTTTCTATTGTTTTATTTTATTTTATTTTATTTTATTTTATTTTATTTTATTTTATTTTATTTTATTTTATTTTATTTTATTTTATTTTATTTTATTTTATTTTATTTTATTTTATTTTATTTTATTTTATTTTATTTTATTTTATTTTATTTTATTTTATTTTATTTTATTTTATTTTATTTAATTTTATTTTATTTAATTTTATTTTATTTTATTTTATTTTATTTTATTTTATTTTATTTTATTTTATTTTATTTTATTTTATTTTATTTTATTTTATTTTATTTTATTTTATTTTATTTTATTTTATTTTATTTTATTTTATTTTATTTTATTTTATTTTATTTTATTTTATTTTATTTTATTTTATTTTATTTTATTTTATTTTATTTTATTTTATTTTATTTTATTTTATTTTATTTTATTTTATTTTATTTTATTTTATTTTATTTTATTTTATTTTATTTTATTTTATTTTATTTTAGTTTATTTTATTTTATTTTATTTTATTTTATTTTATTTTATTTTATTTTATTTTATTTTATTTTATTTTATTTTATTTTATTTTATTTTATTTTATTTTATTTTATTTTATTTTATTTTATTTTATTTTATTTTATTTTATTTTATTTTATTTTATTTTATTTTATTTTATTTTATTTTATTTTATTTTATTTTATTTTATTTTATTTTAGTTTATTTTATTTATTCTATTTTATTTTATTTTATTTAATTTTACTTTATTTTATGTTATGTTATTGACAAAGATAATATGCATTGCATCAATATATGAGGGAAAAAATGTTTAATATTCAAAAATTCATATCTCGAACACAACGAATTTTGGCTAATAATAATTTAAAAATAAATAAGTCATAAATGTTTACTAAATACTGACAAAAAAAAATTAATTTTTAAACTATATAATATTTTTTATAAATTTATATAAAAGTAATAGTAATAACCCTGCAGGAAAAGTATCTAGCGTAAAAGTAACTTTAAGTTGCTTACCAATCAACTAGTGCTGTATATTTACTGTAAATTTTCATATACTCGCATTACCTCAGATGTCAACCAACTACTAACTAACTACTTTTCAACAAAAAAATAGCCAAAAGATAAATTCATTTTTTTTTATAATTTTTATTTATTTACTTTAAGTTTTATTTTAACTTTTCCATTCCTTTTTTAATTCCCCCATTTTACTCTATGTGTATCAAATTTATTCTTTAGAAACCAGCTACTATTATATTTACCCAATACCGAAAAAGCACCTGGAAATTACAAGCTAAAAGACGGAAGCAATCGAAAAATTAAACATATTTAAGGACTCCTCCTTAGTTATTACTCAGTGTGCTTAAAATGCACTATTTCCTACAATTGCCGCAAAATAATTATTTATAAGCTAGATGTTTTTTTGCAATTGACATTTTTTTACTGCAGGGAACGAACATTTAAAAAAAATTAGGAGAATCGGTTAATTTTTGACAAAGTTATTGCGAGCTGAAAAAATGGGCGAAAAAATGTTCATTGCATTTTAACGATTTCAACGGCCGATAAATCCGAAAAAAAAAATGTTTCAGGAAAAAAAAGACACGTGTTTCTTTATTTTGACCAAAGAACAGCATATTAAAATTTCATCGAAATCAAAAATCATGTCCCGCGCGGACCGGTTGTCGTGAAATGGAATGAGCCATTAGAGAATCATAAAATTCGTGGTGTACTTATACCTAATTTAAATGCAATCGAGGATGGTTTACCTTCATCATCCGATCCGAAGTCAATGGTTTTGCAGCTACTCATAGAGGACACAGAAATTTCTAAGAAAAGATTATAATTAAGTAGCTGAAATTTTATTAAATTAAAGCAATTTACCTTCCATACGGGTTTAGATTAAGTCGGTGAACTCAAGAGTAAAAATTCGAATGGATACCGACAAAAAATCTTTCAAAAATGAGATTGAAGTAAAAGTTTGAAAGACAGAAAACGAAAGCGTATACTGAGGTATTTTTAAATAAAACGCTGTGGAGGTGTCATTAGTTGCACAAAAATAAAGTGTATTTGAATTCTGTACAATTATTTAATTATACAAACTTTTTGTGTTAAAGCTTTTTTAATCAGCTAGCCCAAATAGGGCTTTTTAAAACGATTTCTCAGATAGGGCGTTGTTCAAAAAAATTCTGAGATAGGGCGTTTTTGAAAAAAAATTTGAAATGAGTCGTTTTTGAAGCAAATTCTGAGATAGAGCGTTTTTGAAAAAAAACTTCAAGATAGAGCGTTGTTCAAACGAATTCTGAGATAGAGCGTTATTGGAAAAAAATTCTGAGATAGGGCTATCTTCCACTCAGCCGTCGATATGAAAGTTCTTGGGTTGAAGAGTTCATTAAGGCATGTCCGTCCGTCCGTCCGTCTGTCCGTGTACACGATAACTTGAGTAAAAATTGAGATATTTGCATGAAATTTTGTATACAGATTACTTTCTGGCCAAGGTTGGTTGCTATTGAAAATGGGCGAAATCGGATGATAACCACGCCCCCTTTCTCGATATCGATATTTCGAAATGATATAATTTTATAGGTGAATCCCCCTCGTTATTCTATCATGATTTTTCCATAACTTTTTTATTGTGGGCGTGGCACCGCCCACGTTTAAGGGAGGAATTTTTGAAAATTTGTCTGATCGTAACTCTTAAACTAATTACGATAGAACGACGGAATTTGGGCCAAAGCATAATAGTATCGTTGGAAGTATACCTGATAAAATTGGATAAAATCGCTCTCCAACCACGCCCACTTTCCATATCGAAAATTTCTTAAATCACCAAAATTGATATAATTCGGTAAGGGAAATGGCTAAGATGATATAATTTGCTAGGATGAACCACCTAATCATTCTATTACGATTTTTTTATAAATTTTTAAAAGTAGGCTTTTCAGGGAGGCATATTTGAAAATTTCACGGGTCATAACTTTTGAACTGATTACGGTAGAATGATGAAATTTGGCACAAAGCATACTAGTATCGTTGGAAGTATACCTGATAAAATTGGAAAATATCGCCCTCCAACTGCGCCCACTTTCGATATCGAAAACTTCGAAAATCACCTAAATTGACATAATTCGGTAATGGAAATGGTTAAAATGATATAGTTTAGTAGTAAGAGCCCCCAGTCATTCTGTTATGATTTTTTGATAAATTTTTTAAGTTAGGCATGCCACCGCCGACTTTTCAGGGAGGCATATTTGAAAATTTCACGGGTCATAACTTTTAAGCTGATTACGGCAGAACGATGCAATTTGGTACAAGGTATACTAGCATAATAGGGAGTATACCTGATGTTTGGACAAAATCGCTTCCCAACCACGGCCACTTCCGAAATGGAATATTTCGAAAATCATACGAAAACTAGACTTCCTTACTTCTTCCTTGTTATATTATAGGTTTGTTTACTGACCAAAAATAAGTTCAGAGCAGGTTACAGCAGAGCAGAGCAGGGCAGCTGTCCAAATAGAAATAGAGCAACTTAGAGCAACTCGGAGCAGAAATGCCATGAAACACTTGAATCTCGATAGTTTCTTTTTATTTGGTTTTTTTGTAAAATAAACCAAAAATTAAGGCAAATTCACTTATACAAAAACCTTGATTTTCTTGCAAGCTAATTTTTTTGAAGTTTTCAAAAATTTATTTTTTCCTGACTGACAATTGCTTCTCTGCTCTAACTTACTCCATTAAAAAAGGTAGAGCAGAAATTTGTGATCTGGATTACTCTACCCAGTGGGAAAGTAGGTAATACATTACTTTTTTCCATGCATGAAAAGATGTATGAATTTTGTTATAAGAAAAGATCACACCAAAAGCAAGGAAGGGAGTAATGTGTCGCTCAATTTTTGATTTGTAGTTTTAAAAAAAATGTTTTTCATACATGAAAAGATGTACGAATTTTGATGTTAGAAAAGATCATACCAAAACCAAGGAAGGGAGTAATGCGTCGCTCTATTTTTATTTGTAGTTTGAAAACTTCAAAAAAAAAAAATAGACAACTTTCAAACATAAAAAAAATACAATTTAAATTCCTTTTGAAACTGCTGCTCGTTACGCACATCTTCATCGCTTTTTCTGCTGCTGTGAGGATTTTCAGAAGTCGAGAGTCGACTGGACTGGTTTCTCCTGATGCCGGTGCCTTTGTGATTTTGGTTTTTTTATTATATTTTTTTTGGTGTTCTCATCTTGGTCGTAGCCCATGACGAGCTCGTCATTCAAACATTTAAAATAGGACCTTTACTCTTCCCCCGCTGTAGAGCCTCATTGGGTCTTAATGTCCTTGTTACTCCACAAGGAAATTTATAAAATGTTATGCAAAATTAAATATGTCCCTTGTAGTGCATATTTTCATTCTTGAAAAGTAATGCATCTTTTCATTTATAAAAAGTAATATAAAGAGTAATGTAAACATGTATCTTTAGTTTTGTAGGCGAGCGACACATTACTTTTCCTATGACATCGCTGTAGAAAAATTCATGCATGTTTTCATGTATAGTCTATAGGAGCTATACATTACTTTCCCAGTGGGAAAGTAGGCAATGCATTACCTTTGTCCATGCATGAAAAGATGTATGAATTTTATTATAAGAAAAGATCACACCACAAGCAAGGAAGGGAGTAATGTGTCGCTCAATTTTTGATTTGTAGTTTTAAAAAAAATTGTTTTTCGTGCATGAAAAGATGTACGAATTTTGTTATAAGAAAAGATCACACCAAAAGCAAGGAAGGCAGTAATGTGTCGCTCAATCTTTGATTTGTAGTTAAAAAAAAAATGTTTTTCATACATGAAAAGATGTACGAATTTTGATGTTAGAAAAGATCATACCAAAAGCAAGGAAGGGAGTAATGTGTCGCTCTATTTTTATTTGTAGTTTGAAAACTTCAAAAAAAAAAAAATACACACCTTTCAAACATAAAAAAATACAATTTAAATTCATTTTGAAACTGCTGCTCGTTACGCACATCTTCATCGCTTTTTCTGCTGCTGTGAGGCTTTTCAGAAGTCGAGAGTCGACTGGACTGTTTGCTCGTGATGCCGGTGCCTTTTTGGTTTGTTTTTATTATATTTTTTTTGGGTGCACTCATCTTGGTCGTAGCCCATGACGAGCTCGTCATTCAAACATTTAAAATAGGACCTTAACTCTTCCCCCGCTGTAGAGCCTCACTGTGTCCTGTGTCTTAATGTCCTTGTTACTCCACAAGGAAATTTATAAAATGTTATGCAAAATTTAATATGTCCCTTGTAAAGCTTCTTTTCATTCAAGAAAGGCAATGCAAGATATAATGTATCCCTTGTAGTGCATATTTTCATTCTTGAAAGGTAATGCATCTTTTCATTTATAAAAAGTAATATAAAAAGTAATGTAAACATGTCGCTTCAGTTTGTTGGCGAGCGACACATTACTTTTCCTATGACATCGCTGTAGAAAAATTCATGCATGTTTTCATGTATAGGCTATAGGAGCTATAGATTACTTTATGCATTGCTGTACATTACCTTTTCCCACTGGGTTATGCTTTGCTGTACATTACCTTTTCCCACTGGGTAGTTTTGTTTTGAGCGTACTCATGAAACAAAAGATAGATCAACCTAGAGCAAGAAAAGTGTTCGTTAAACACAATTTTGTGAAATATCTCAATCTGGCGTAAGCTAGAGCAGCCCAATAAACAAACCTTATATATTTTTTGTCGAAATGTCTTTCGATGTATTGATGTTTTCTCAATGAAATTTAATATAATAATTTTATTTGCGGAATCTTAATTCTATAGCACACATCTGCTACTGTAAAAATAAGTACATGTAAGTCATATGAGGCAAACAAAGAAGAGCAATCATATTTGCTACCATAAAAACTATGTGGGCAGAAAAATGGCTCTCAATTGCATAAATCAAGAAATCACAAGCCACTCAATAGGCCACATACATTAGCACCCTGCATACTTACATATGTTCATATATACATAAGTATCTATTTATATTTCTACCAAGCATAGAAAATGTTGTTAAATAACTCACAAAAGCGCTGAAAATGAAAGCCAAAGTGCAGAAATGAATCAATTATTCAATACTTAGGTTTATTTTGGGCAATCAATCGTAGTGAGCAAATCATACATATAACAAGGGTGCTCTATATTTATTACAACCGCCATTCACTAAAGCATAAGTACTTCTGCGTGTATATTCACTTTAGTATTTATATACTTCATTATTGCACGTCAATTTGTTTTTCTTTCAACGTTCACTTGAATAGTTGTGAAAGGTCAAAAAGTGATTTACAAATACACCCACAATCAAACTGACAAGTTCTCTAAGTACAAATGAGATGTGATGAAAGAATTAGCACAGTGTTTGCATTGATAAGGGTGTGTCATTATTATTGATGATAGCTTCACTTTTACTAAATTATTTATTTTCTTAAATGCTAGTGAATATGTATATTTGTATACTTATATATAATTCAAACGTCCCAAATTTAACCAAACCTGCAATATCTTTTACTTAACAACAGAGGAGAAAATACTTTAGTATGATAACTGAAATTGTGAATATCGATTTTTTAATTCGGTTTTTTTGGGTAAAGCCTTGTGAAGTGTGCACAGGTAAAATCACTTTATCGACGATTTTGAAAACTATCGTTTCATTGGATAGTGGGCCAGACTCAAACCTCGTGCTAAAAATATTTCGTCAAAATTCGTGTCTTTGTTATTGTTATTGGAGGTTGAATTTTTGATAATTTTCAGATCATGATAATATTGAAAAATTATTTTCTCATAAACTGCTGCAGATAAATCAATGAATTTTTTTTTACTTACAGATAATTGTTTTTGCTATATTATAAGTATTTTTATGCGATGTTATTGTTTAAACAATTATACTTTAAATCATTTTTTTAAACAAATAATTTTTTTTTTTCGTTCTATACGATCAAAAAAATGTCAAAATATGAAAAATAACGCGTAAAACATTCACCTTTAATAATCAAAAAAAAAATTTTTGTCCATTCATACCATTCCAAAGATATTGCATTTTTTGTCACCCCTTGCGATCAAATTGTTAAAATAATGATATTTAAAAAAAAATTTTTAAACAAATAACATTTTTTTCGTTCTGCATGCTCAAAAAAAATAGAAAATATGTCAAAGAGTGCGAAAAACGGTAATCTTTGGTATATAAAAAAATATTTGTCCTTTCATACCAATCCACAGATTTCTTATTTTTTGTCACCCTTTGCCCTCTCCCAATGCGAAAAATTATGCAATTCAGATTAAAGCGGGCTACCCACCCAAGAAATTTTGACGTTTACGGCATTTTCCATTTTATTGCAAATAACTATTATAAAAATATATAAAACATGTGTAGCGAAGTATATACTCATATTTGCCGTGAATCTGCACGTTTACCTCAAGAAATATATACGATCATATTTATTTCTTGAGGTAAACCGGCGTTGCCAACCATAGATAATTGTAGTATTTTTTCTTATCAGCTGAGTATTGGCTCAAGAAAATTTGACGTGTGAAACCAGTTCTTGACCATTTCTTGAGCGTTTTTTCATATGGAGTTTGACATTTCTTGGCAGGTGAGTAGCCCGCTTCAAGATGAAATCTAGGCGCACCATTGGTCAAACACTCAAGTAACCATACACCCTTACGTAATTTACTATCGTGCTGATGGTGTTCTACATCACTTATGTTTTGTGATTATATCGGAAAAACTGACTCATGATTCAAGTTCAGTTCACTTGTTATATGAAAAAAAAATGTGGGTCCAGGAATGTAAAAAAATTGTTCTATTACTCTGACGGAGCCGCAGCGAAAAATCACGAAAAAGACTTTGGAATTGCAGCTGAGTGGAACTTTTTCGCGAGATCCCACTGTAAGGGAGCTTGCCATACACATACGCGACGCCCTGAAGTCTTTTTGAATGGGCAAAAATGCGTTTCAGGCAATAGATTTCGATTTTTGCTCCCAAGTGGATCACGACGCTCATGAAAAGAAATTTCAAAATCGCACAAGTAAAGCCATAGCAATAAAAAACACACGGCAATTCCATCACTTTCAACCAATGTTTAACAAAAAGATTCGAAGTAAAATTTTCTCAAGTGATGAATCAAGTGTGGAAAATATTTTTTGCATGAAGGCAACGTAAACCAAAAAACAATTTTGATACCATTTTGTACAAGTTATGGTGGAATATTTCAGGTTATTTTGTAACAAACATATTGTTAAATATGTATGTATGTACCTATGTATTGAATATGTAGGTTTACGTATTGTGAAACAATTAACTTTTTTCCTAAGATCTTACGACTAATAAAGATATAAAATATAGACTTAAAAACGTTATCCCTTTTTTTTATTTCCTATGCTCATACGTTCCGCTAAATGTAGATATGTATGTATGTATATATATATTATAATATATTATAATTGAAAATAAATTGAAACGACCAATGCAGAACACTATTGTTCAGCACACCACCCAACGGTCTATGTGCAACGCATTGGGAGAGCGCAAAGGGTGACAAAAAATAAGAAATCTGTGGATTGGTATGAAAGGACAAACATTTTTTTATTACCAAAGATGACCGTTTTTCGCACTATTTGACATTTTTTAAATTTTTTTGAAAAATGTTATCTGTTTAAAAAAATGTTTTTAAATATCATTATTTTAACAATTTGATCGCAAGGGGTGACAAAAAAATGCAATATCTTTGGAATGGTATGAATGGACAAAATTTTTTTTTTTTATTACTAAAGGCGACTGTTTTACACGTTATTTTTCATATTTTGAAATTTTTTTTAACGTATAGAACGCAAAAAAAAAAAAATGATTTGTTTAAAGAAAAATGATTTAAAGTATAATTGTTTAAACAATAAGATCGCATAAAAATACTTATAATATAGCAAAAACAATTATCTGTAAATAAAAAAATTCATTGATTTATCTGCAGTAGTTTATGAAAAAATAATTTTTCAATATTATCATGATCTGAAAATTATCAAAAATTTAACCTCCAATAACAATAACAAAGACACGAATTTTGACGAAATATTTTTAGTACGAGGTTTGAGTCTGGCCCACTATCCAATGAAATGACAAGTTTCAAAATCGGCGGGGTTTTGAAAAAAAAACCAAAATTTTGTGCACACTTCAGATGGCTTTACCCTTTAGTTTTTTATTGATTTATGTTTTCTGTATATCTAGATAGTTAAGCAAATCCCTTATTGACCATTACCAAAGCTTCTCAAAATTAATTATTAAAATAAAAGCTTTCTGTGAAATTTTGATACATCTTCGCTCGCTTGCCAGAATCATGAATGTGCCAAAAACATACATAAATATGTTTTTACAAGTTATATTATTTCCACTGATATAGTATTTTGATATATTTTTACGTTAATATTCCTTCAGTTTCTCGAGATTCGGCACATTTATCTTTCAAAAATTTCCAAAGAAAATTTTTTCAAATTTGTGGGTAGCACATTCATGCATCTGGCGCAACGAAAATGTTTAAAAACTGAATTTTTTAAATTTTTGTTTTGCCAAGAACACGAATGTTCTTCCACTCAACGGACACATTGGCATATACGTAGCAATTTTGCTACAAATTCATGTTTGTGGCAAAACGAAAATTTAAAAAAGTTTCAAAATTCAGTTTTTAAACCTTTTTTTGCGCCAGAAAACATGAATGTGCAAAGGTTTCTTTTTTCGCGTTAAATTTGAAATTGATTTTTCATCTCAAACCACTCTTACCTTTCATAAGAATTAAGCTGTAACTAAGTGAGTATTAGGCTTTAAATTATTGCTTTTTATCTTCATGAATGTGTAGTTCAATATCTGAAAATTGTCCAGAAAAAAGAAATGTGCTACACATTCATGTTTCTGGCACAGCAAAAATGTCTAAAACTTGAACTTCCAAATTTTTGAAAATTTTCGTTGTGCCAGAAGTATGAATGTATTGCACTCGACAACAGACACCGTGGCGTATACGTAACTATCTTGGTACACTTTCGTGTTTCTGGCACAACGAAAATTTGAAAATATTTCGAAATTCAACTTTTAAACCAAGGACTGAAACCGAAACCGAAACCGAAACCATAACCGTAACCGATTAAAACCGATTCATTTTTCAAAACCGAAACCGAAACCGTAACCGTTATTTTGATCTGAAAAAGAACGAAACCGAAACCGTTTCAAAAGCCGGAACCGGTTCCAAACGGTTTTGAATTTTTTTAATGTACCACTTTAAGTGGGCACAAACAGGTATTTATTCTGAAAACTTTCAGGGAGGAGTGTCGAGCAAGGTTACAAAAGACGCGTTTTAACCTTAGTATAAAAATTCTGAAAGAGGAAATTTAACTATAGTTGAATGAGGCGATCGAAAAAAATTTACGAGATACGAAAAAGAAATGTTCAGGCTTGACTCAGAAAGCACCACTAATTTTTGGCGATTTATACATTTCAATTAATATTTTTCTAATAAAAAAGTAGAGTTAATTTTAGGAATTTGTTTTGCAGAAATTTCATCCATGCATAGCGTTATTATTATATTATAGAAATCCCATCATGGCCGCAGGAAAAAAGTTATGAAAATTCAGATCTATTTCGAAGCTATGTACATAGGTACTTTAGTATTTTAGTAGTAACATTTATTTTTTTTGTGTTTTTATTTTGTAACCGAAACCGGAACGAAACCGTAACCGAAACCGAAATAAATGTTGAAGAACGAAACCGGAACCGAAACCGAAACACGGTGCAAAACCGAAACCGTAACCGGAACGTTATTTTAATCGGTTTCAGACCTTGTTTTAAACATTTTCGTTACGACAAAAATATGAATGTGCTACAAATTCAGGCTTATGGGGCAAAGAAAATTTTTAAAAATTTACTTGGAAATAAAAAAAAAAAAATTATTTATGCAAAAATTAAAATGTCAAATATTGCGAGACTACGCCTTTCCAAAAATTTTAATTTTGGCACACTCATGCTTCTGGCAAGCGAGCGACGGTATTCCGTGGATCGTGGGGTTGCCACCCAACCCGATTTTTTCTTTCCTATATCGACTAATATCCTTTCATTTGATACCCATATTGCATATCTTGTTCAATATTAAATAACGAAATTTAGATAGGTAGCAACCGTGTGAACGCCCGAGGTGGCAACACCCAAGGATAAAGCTTGAAAATGAAGCATTATGAAGAGGATTAAAGGGGAAGGGAGTAGCGAAAGATCAAAATATGTAAATGAAAGAGGAGGAAGCAAGAAACAAAAGTCATTAACTTGCCAAAACCAAGGCTCGCCTGCAAAACTTGCGATAAAAGTTCTCTTTTAGACCTTATAACTGGACACGTCGCATTAATTGAAAGCTATTTAGATGTTTACATCTTTTATGACTTCGTGAACATTTTAACGTATATTAGTTTGCTCTGCCTTAGCCAACCTTTATGCGATGTAACTTTTTTATTGTTATTTCCAAAAAAAAAAAACATTGTTGATGTTTAGCCATTGAGTTGAAGAGCACGCTTTTATAGCAATAATGATGTCCAGTGTGTCTTCGAAACTTTCAAGCCAAAGAAGAGACAACTTTTTATTAATAGACTGAAATTAGTTTTGTGTATGTCAGCATAACATATTAACAAAGAAAGTTAGTTGCAAAGTGTGATAGTGGAAAAAAACAAAGACAGTGAGGGATGAGCTGGTGATATATAAAATAGCTGTTGCATTTTCTTTTTTTTGCGACCAAGACACTTAACTATTAATACAAAGAAGAATGAATAATAAATGACAGCTAATGCCAAAGATGCGTTGAAAGTTTATAAATAGCTTTTCTTAGACACCCATGGTAACTGCTTCAATCCCCAATTTATGCCAAAACTACTTTTATTACCCAATTGTATTTAATAATACAAACTTGTATTTAATTGTCTGTTAATTTTCTAATAAATAAATATGTGCATAAAATCCCTCTATATTCTTTCAATAAATTTCAAATTTGTAAACCTTAAATTCCCGCTAATAGCAACTACTTCTCACCATTTGATCACTCAATCAATGTTCGTTAATTGTCCTACAAATTCAATTTAATTACACTCAATTAACTTAAATGTTTTGACTACTTTCCAATACCGTTATTTGTATGTAAATATTTGAAATGTTAAAATGGTTAAAAGTGATTTTTAATTTTGTATTGCCATGTTCTGTTGCGCAATAAATACCGTTGATTAAATCAATTGTGCTTCAATGAACTATAAATGTCACTCATACGCCGTGGAGCCTCGCGTACTTTTTTTTTATTTTATTTATTTGGTGTGAATGGCGTTTTTATATGTGGTAAAAATTTAACAAAATTGTATACTTATTTAATTCAAAAATACTACACGAAAATATAGGTATGTATATTGGGGTGATTTAAACAAAGTTTTTTGAAGTTAACTTCTTAGGCGGCGATGCAAAGTTTTAAAAAAATAGTGGCAACAGTGTTTAAACTTGAAGCAAAGAATAGTGGAAACGACTTGATTATTTATACATCCACATCTCAGCAACTGCTGAAACCATTTGGATCATACTTGGCGTCGGTGTATATGGAAGTGCTGATAGTATGCTTCATTCTTCATTGGGCGAGTAAACAAGGTTGATATCTTTTAAAAAAAAAATTTTTTTTTTCAGATATTGAGCAAGATATGTCACCGTAGTTATTTTCAGTCAGGGTTGCCACATACCGTTTCCACCGTGTATCTACCAATATCTCGGGAACGGATGAAGCGATTTGGATCAAACTTGGTATATACATTGTATGCTTCATTCTAAGACTTTCTACTTCGGTGTTGTCACTTCGGGCAGTTAATAGAGTTGCCAACTATCTCAATTTTTTTAATATTGAGCAAAATATGCCAATATGGGTATCAAGTTAAAGGTATTTTAGGCAGTATTCAAACTAAGATATTTTTAGGCAAGGTTGCTACCTAACGGCATTATTTGCTTTCTTCGTTATAGTTATTCTTGAGCTAAGAAGTTAACTTCTTCCACGTGTACTATACGACACGCGCTTTTTACCTTTTCTTTACATTTTTTACAGAAAAATATACGTATATATATTTTTATTAATAGTTAAGATAATCGCACACGGCTTTTCATTTTGGAAGTTTCAAAGATTCAACTATGTAAAAATATTTTGAAAAAAGTTTACAAAATGTATGGGAAAGGGCGAAAAAAATAGCCACCCCTAAGGGTTAAGTTAGAGCGCTAATTTTTTGCAAGGCTTATTTTCTCATCAATACCTAAAGTTTAAGGGGGTAAGACCGAAAAAAAACAATTTTTTTTTAATTTGAATCACCCTAATGGGTATAAAATTAAAGGTATTTTCAACCGTATTCCAAATATGACAATTTCAAGCAGGGTAACTCCTAGAGTTGCCACCTGAACGCGTTTTATTTATTTTAGCTTATGTATTTTTGGGAACCGCTTGACCGATTTGAAAGAAATTTTTAATATAGATAGTATGGTTGATTCTAAGACTATCCACTCGGGGGTTGCCACTTGGGGTGGTTTACAGGGTTGCCAACTATCTAATTTTTTTTTTAATTTTGTAGCAAAATATGCCAATATGGGTATCAAATGATGGGTATCTTCAGCGACATGCCAACTAAAATATTTTAAAGTAGGACTGCCACCTAGGGTTGCCACCTTACCGCAGCATATTTGTATATCCGGATTATTTCGGGAACCGCTTGACCAATTTGGATGAAATTTGGCATATAGATAGTATGATTGATTCTAAGACTATCCACTTCGAGTTACCACTTGAGGGTGTACTGAGTTGCTACCCATCTCAATGGAGTTAGATATGTCAATATGGGGATCAAATGAAAAGTATTTTCGCCGACATACCAACTAAAATATTTTCAAGTAGGGTAGCTGCCCAGGGTTACCATTTTACCACATTTTATTTGTATTGTATATTTTTGGAATCATATTTGAATTGTTTAGGATCATTTAGGGGTCACTTTGGAATAATTTTGGGGCTATTTTGGGTCAATTTTGGATTAGTTTGGAACAATTATGGAGTAATTTTCGGATCATTTTGGAGTCTTTTTGTGATAATTTTTGGGTGATTTTGGGATAATTTTTGGGTAAATTTGGGAACATTTGATGGTCTTTTTGGGGTCGTTTTGGGACTATTTTAGGATTATTTTGGGAACATTTTTGGTTTATTTTAGGGTACATTTAAGGGTGTTTTTGGGGTCATTTGGGTATAATTTTTGGATCATTTTGGGATCATTTTACGGTCATTTTGGGGTCACTATGGAATCATTTTGGTAAGTAATGCTAGCGCTAAATTGATAGCACCGAGCAAGCAATACAAAAAACTAGTGGGCGTGGGGCATTCTCAAAGAGGTTTGCATGAGGACAGGGAATTTGTTTAGTACATGTTAAAGGTCTTTTGAAAACGACTCAGAAATTATGAGAAAATTTTCTATAGGGTTTCATTTTTATTTTTAAGGCTTATTTTCTTATCGATTACTAACTTTTAAGGGTATAACTAAGACCGAAAAGAGTTAAAGTTTTACTCGAAAGAATGGTTTTATGCCAAAAACTTTATTTGTATTTTTCCATGAAGTTGAAGTTCCGCTTACTTCCATACATATTAAGTGGTACATTTTGAGATACATACATATTACCTACGTTTCTACGTTATATTACTTTAAGCGCACGCAGCAGCCAGATAAACACAACAAAGATTAACTATATTTAGCTAAGACCACACTGCGGGGAATGCCAAACGGTCGGGGGACAAGAGAAAATAAATAGAAAAGAGCTGAACGAATAAATCGGCCTTAGATGTGCATCAGCAGAAATTTTGAGAAAAGAAAAAAAATATATACTCGTACAATACATAAAACAAAATCCTCCGCACAAAGTTAATTCAAAGACAAGTGGCAGCTAAATCCCAACAACGCTCTGCTGCTGACGCTATGCCAACTAAGAGTAACTGCCGTTACTCCTCGCCACTTAAATAAATAAATGTTATACCCACAAAAGCACAGGCACGAGGTAGAGCCTATGAGCTTTGGGCTCACTTTAGCTAGGCTCTATTTGTATTTAAGCTTTGGCGTGCTGTCACTGAACTACGCGTGCTATAGTGTGCGTTTGTGTATGCGTTGGCGTAAGTGGATATGCAGCACAATAAATTCTTAGTGTAAATACGCAACTTTAGCGTAAATTCATTTACTTTTTGTGTCACACCAGATATACTCAAGCAACTAACTAAAGACAACGCCAAGAAAATTGTCTCACTTTAGCGAAAAAATACTTTTGGATTTGGTGGCGTATTGTCTTACTTCTTTACAACACGGAAAACTTTAGAAGTTTTACTTAGGCTTTCGTAACTCTTGAATTGATTTCCTTATCCGGAGCGTTGACATGTGACGGTTACCGGCTGAGTAACGGTTACATAGTACTACGTATAGGAAAGTGTTCCAAATGGTGAACAAGAGTAGTGAAAATTTGAATAGGCGGATATCAAGTTTTTATGGGTAGCACAACTTGGACAGAAAGAAGGGATTAAAACTTGATAAAGTAAAATATACAACAAATTTATTATTCAACTTTTATATATGAGGTAGCTGTGAAAATGTGTATAGTGCAAAAAGTGTCACCAGAGTCGTGATCAAAAAGAAAGGTAGAGGTAGGGGGAGAAAGGGGAAGAAAAGGTGGTACAATGAAGAGGACTTTGCAATGAAACTATTAGAAAAGAAGAAGATGAAAACTAAGAATTAGAGGAAGACAAATTACGTTAGGTGAAGGATAAATCGCAAAAGAGGAAGAGACGGGGAAGTGCGAAATATATATATATTATTTTTTTTCAAATTTATAACTTTAATAATACCAATGAACGTTAATTAGTTAGTTCGATAAGCTGGGAAATTTTACAAGGACATCTTTAATATGAAAATTTTATTGAAATAAATTAAATGAACGAAATTGAGAAAATATTCATAGGACATTTTCTTACAAAAGACATAAAATATAAACCCATATAAGTAAACCTAAATTCACAACCTAGAAGGGTATTTCAATATTCATATGTCCAACACTTATCCAAGAATTCCAAGAAGTAGTGTTAGATATTGATTTACAGCTTCAGGCAGAGTCAAATTTAAGTATGCATTTATTAGTATATTGTTAATTTTAAATTTCTTCATGATTAGCTTATGTACAACCCACATGCATGTATGTATGTATGGATATCTAAAGTGATTGTTATAATTTTTGGTAGTAACAGCTTAATGACACTACGTGTTTTGACTATTATTTTCAAGAGTGTTTTCCTTTAATTTTTTGACTAGGAAGAAGAGCGATAAAGAGTCACGCATGCGCACAAAGGAGTCTGTTTGGTATGTTCTTATTTACATGAAAAATGTAAATTTTTTCTGGGCTCTTTTTTTGAACAAGAAACACACGAAAATTAAGCAGATAACTGTTTATTTGGGTTTATTTATTTCACAAACAAAACGGTTTTCGTATAAATTCGCGCACAAAACTTTAAACATAAAAATGTAAAAAAAGCCGAAAAATATAATAAAATACAAACTTTTTCATTTGTTTTATAAAGTCAAGTTTGTATTTTCATTATTTTTTCAACATAGCTTGCCTGCCACCAATATGATAGTTGCATAAGACAGTTTCTTTCGCACAATAAATAGAAAAAATAGAAGAAAAAATCATTGTTAAATTATATAAGGTTAAGGAGATTTTGACATCTGCCAAGGCATAGCTCCTCTATTAGAGTTGCATTTACGAAGGATGCAAGAAAGGGTAAAAAATTCCCCTTTAGGAAAATTGTAGTAGAAAAGGAACGCCGGTCGTAAAATTTCAGGGTTTTTCCAGAAATCTGTCTTTTAATTTTAATTAATTAATTAATTTTAAATTTAACTGTAAAAATCATGCCCTTTTTGTGGGTAGCAGGGAACATGTACGTAATAATCTTATCAAACGGCAATGTTTATATTTGGTCCTTTTTAATAAATTTCACCAATCGCCGGTATGAAAACCAATCTCTTAACGTCTGTGGCAGCGGTCTCACGAACTGGCCTCGGAGATCCAAAGGAGAAAAAAGGTCCACCTGAGCTGTCAGCAAAGGGAGCGACCGCGATGGCAACTACGGGTCCGGACTCCCAGGAGACATCTCCCCTGCAAAAATCAAGTTCGTCGACTGGAATGACATTCCGGCTTGGCCAAGGCAGGGATGTGGTAGGGCCTGATAGATAAGTGGTCTTCACCATGAATAAGGAGGCACTCGAGCCCCCTAAAAGTTGTAATGGACTAGTGCATTAGAGTGTAGGCCAGAGCGCGCTGTCATCTTCGCTGCTCCGGGGGATGATGCTTCAGATAAATCTGCACAAATCTAAAGTATCCTCGGCTGCTTCAAGTAGTCGTCTTTCTAAATGCGACATGGATGTGGTCCTCGTCCAAGAACTCTGGGTCAACAGCTCGAGGATCTGCGGATTGGGGACTATGGGCTTCAAGCTCATTCGAGCCAGCGAGGAGGGTATTTTGGTTAAATGTGAGCTGAACTCCTTTCTTGTAAGAATGCACACAAGCTTTTTCATTGATTTAAATTCAGCTTCAAACGATGAGGTAACGTATTTGTATGCTGACAAAAGGCTACAGATCAGGAAAAATTGCTATTATTTAGTTAAAATAAAAAAATTTCATAAAAATCTTACCAAATAGACAATTAATTTTTCAAAATAAAAATAAAACAAACTTCAAAAGCTTTCAGTGTTGTGGTAATTTTGTTCGTATCAAGAATATTGGTTATTACTACCATTTTCATACGATTTTGAAAAGAATTAGCACTGTCAATCAGATAGGGAAGCATGAAGCCGAGAAGTGTCAAAAACGTCTCGGACTGCTTAACCTTGTATTATTAAACAATGGAAAAATCATACAATAATTTTCAAAACAGTATCAAAACAGCAGCTAGCTACAAATGTATTCTTTATGCAACCGTACTTGAACATCAATGGGGTGCGCCGTTGCGTATACTTTACCATGTTCACAATTTGAGACGACAGCGCATGTGAATAAAATCAAATAAAATAAAATAAAGTAAAATAAAATAAAATAAAATAAAATTAAAAAAATAAAGTAAAATAAAAAAATTTAAAAAATAAAAGAAGTTAAATTAAATAAAGTAACAAATAGTAAAAAATATACAATAAAACAAAATAATATTAAAAAAATTAAATAATATTAAAAAAAATATAAAAATAAAATAATATAATAAATAAAAAAAAAAATAAAATAAGATTAAATAAAATAAAATAAAACAATATAAAACAAAATAAAATAAAATTAAATTAAAAAAATAAAATAAAATAAAATAAAATTAAATTAAATTAAATTAAATTAAATTAAAATAGAATAAAATTATAACGGCAAGCCAATTTTTTGTTAGACCAGCTTTTACCAGAGCTATTATTTTATTTGGTCTGAATCATGAGAAATGTGTACTACAGCCTCCCGCATTCCATTTCCCTTCTATTGTTGTTTTATCATTAATAACACAAATATATGCGATAAGCAAATGATTTCAACAACATGAAAAACATACATATGTACATACATACATCAAAGTAATACTAACCAAAAAAAAAAACAATTATATTTTAAATGCTGAAAATATAACTTTTTTGTTGTTAAATGTTTTATCATAATCATGACAACGCAACAAAAGGCGGGTTTTTGAGCGACGAACATTATTTACAACACAAGCAGAGTACTTTACAGTTGTCCTTACCAAACACAAATATATGAACCTATGACATAACAAATACATACGACATAATATTTATATGTACTTTTATTTATGTATGTAATCAAGCGCGAACTCGATAAAATTCATAGTGACTGAAGTGCGATAAAAATGTTGGCTGATAATAATATTTATTTATGTAGCTTGACGATAGCTTTAACAGCGTTAACAAACAAAGAAACAAAAATTTAAAGGCAAAAAAAGCCTGGTGGTGATGGCAGTAAAAAAAGCGAAAAGTAGTTAATAAGACAGCAAAATCAGCAACAATGAAATGATCAGCACATTTAGCCTTATAACCAACTGAATTCAGCAGATGTTTGTTATCAGCTTATTTATTTGTACATAAGTGTGTAGTAATAAACATAGCATTGGCATATATGCACATATTTAGGTATGGGCATAAAGATAATCAGAAGCAATAAAATCTAAAATCAACTTTTTAAAAGTAATAATTCTTAGTTAGCTGCTGCTGACAACATTAAAATGTGAGTCGAAAAAGCTAGCTGAAGATTGTGTTAAAAGAGTAGGAACACACAAGTTTTCTATAAATTTACACAGCTGCAAACAGGAAATAGAGCTACGAAAATTTCAACAGCAATATTTTATATTGTCTGTCTGTTTGTCGATATGTTTGTTCACGCATCACTCGAAATTTGCTGAATGGATCAGGGCCTCGATTCTCTAACAATGAGTTTTGAAATTTTCACTTTTTCACCATTTAAAATATATGGGAAAAAATAATATATTTCAAAACTCACAGTTAGAGAATTCCGCTACATATATCATTTTATCATTTATTGGCAAGGTTCCACGATGCCACGACCACTTTTTAAAAATTTAAAAAAAAAATCGAATTCTTAGTGGGTTCATCCTACCAAATAGTATCATTTTGCCCATTTCCGTTACTGAATTATAGCAGCTTAGGTGATTTTCGAAATTGTCTATACCGAAAGTAGGCGTGATTGGAATACGATTTTATCCAATTTTATCAGGTATACTCCTAATGATACTAGTATGCTTTGTGCCAAGTTTCATCGTTCTACCGTAATCAGTTTAAGAATTACGACCAGTCGATATTTCAAAAACGACTCCCCTATAAAGGGGCGGTGCCACGCCCACTTTAAAAATTTATCGAAAAATCACTATAGAATGACAAAAAAGATTTCGAAGTTCTCCATAACCAAGAAGGGAGCGTGGATATCATCCGATTTCGGCCATTTTCTATAGCAACCTACCTTGGCCATAAATTAGCGTGCATACCAAATTCCATGCAAATATCTAAAAAAAAAAATAACATAAAAAATAAAAGTAAAAAGATTAAATCAAATAATAGAAAATAAATAAAATTAAAAAAAAATAAAATAAAACAAAAGAGAATGAAATAAATAAACGAAATACAGTAAAACAAACTTAAATATTAGATACAAATTAAACTAAATTAAATAAAACAAAATTAAATCAGCTCTGCGCAGATCGTTTAATTCAGTTTCATGTAACTTTTCAGCCTCCAAAACATAGTTCAAAGAATAACCAGGATAGCTGCTATTTGTTTGGCCCACAGCTGTAACAAGAAACATATCTACAACACTAAAGAA
>CAXKVI010000001.1:47762136-47802136 GCA_964058755.1 Campiglossa producta | reverse complement strand
ATTCCAATGAAAGTTTGTATGTTTGCATTAAAACTCAAGTAGATTGACCAGTTACACAATTTCAGAATGAAAAATTCTCTTTCAGCACTTCTATGTTGGTAGTTTGGTTTAACAGTTGCTTGAGGTAATCTCAAATCTTTAGTACACAAAATGGGCATCACTTAATCCAGTAGGTATTTCAATTAAATTTATCTTGACTGCAGATTACTAAATCTGCCAACATTTCATCAAACTGTAAACTTCATTAAAGCAACAAAATGCAGCAACAAAACATATTTTGTAGCACACTTTGAGGCGCTCAAGAGCATACTTTGAGCATTAAAGAGTCATTGGCGATAAGAGTTAAAAAGTTAATTAAATTTCATTCATCGTTAAAGTAAATTATTAACAAAAACAACAAACAAAAAATGCATGATCCCAATTATTCACACACACAAAAAAAAGCAAAAAAAACATTAACACTCTCATCATGCTTCACTGCAATAGAATTCAATGACTTTACAGCAGCCACTCAGGGAATTTCGTGAATTGTGGAGTCATTGTAGCTGTCGACAACTCATCACTTTTTAAATAAACAAGCTCATTGGCTTGCAAATATAAAATAAATATGCCTTTATATACTTTTCTTGGTATGAGTACTGCTAAAGCCTCGCGCATTCAACACCATCAAAAATCACTTAGGATGTCAGTCTCTCATCATAATCATCATGCAAATTCTGTTGATGTTTACCCGCGTAATTGATGTGAATTTACGATTCATTTAGTCATGACCCGGCGCGACGTTATACCAACATTCGCTCGCGCCCCTCTTCAATTTGGTAGTCTGATTTCTAACAAACTTCCATCACAGCTCTCTCACAGCTGGCTAAATATCAATTTAGCGTGTACACTGCATAAGCACTGTCCGAGCTGTTAGCTGGAAATTTGGCTCATGAATATGCTTCAATCGTTTTGCTGGCATACCGTTCGGTCACTTAGCGCGACAACTTGAAAAGGCAAACTTCTCCATAACCTCACAGTCACTAATTTATTTATGTATTTACTCATTTAATTTCACAGTGAGCTTTTGTAACATTTCTTTTGACCTTTCGTTGCTTCCATTTTTGTGGTGGTTTGGTCATTTGGACTGTCATGCATTTGGGATCCACTCACATCAAATCTCTTTGCAACACTTGTCGCAATCAGCTGCAGGCGTACTCGACCGCATAAAGCTAAGAAGTGAAAGGTCAAAAGTTTGGTAGGTTGGCTGGGCTGATGAACTTTCTTTTAAATGTGTATGCCCGGTAAACAATTTTTTTGAAGCTCTCGCGGTGAACAGAACTGGAAGTGCTTCGAGTGGCTGAAGTAATTTTTAGAAGGAGTTGTAGAATGATAGGTGGCAACCCCATCAAAATCATAAGACCCTCCTAAGTGACGGCATTTGACTAAGACAGCTTTAAGCAGACAAGATAGAACACACAATTTGACAGAAACGCGTTAAAACGTTCTGAGCGAGAAGCGTGTATAAAAATAATATAGATGGCAACCCTACTTTAAACAAATTGACAAACCTCAATTTATTTAAAAAAATTAATTAATAAATGGGTGGCAAACTTTTAAACCACCTTCAGTGGCAATGCCCACTCAGAAAGTCTTTTTTGAAGTATGTGCTTGTTTAAATACATCGTACTATTCCTTTCATTTAATACTGCTAGTGACGCATCTCTAATCGACGCATCTCACTTTATTAAAAAAAGCAAACTAGGTGGCAACCTTATAAAAACACCCTCAGTATTATCACCTGTCATAAAATACTATTACATTATCACGGCTAAAAAACAATAAAGCGGCGGGTGCTGATGGCTTGCCTGCTGAGCTATTTAAATGCGGCGGCGAGGAGCTGGTAAGGTGCATGCACCAGCTCTTGTGCAGAATATGGTCGGATGAATGCATGCCTGAAGATTGGAACCTAAGTGTTCTCTGCCCAATCCATAAGAAGGGTGATCCCGCAAACTGCGCCTACTATCGTGGAATCAGCTTTTTGAGTATCGCATATAAGATCCTATCAAGCGTATTGTGCGAAAGACTGAAACCTGATGTAAACCGACTGATTGGACCTTATCAGACCTGGTAAATCTACCATCGACCAGATTTTTACAATACGCCAAATCTTGGAAAAAACCCGTGAGACAAGGATCGACACACACCATCTCTTTGTTGATTTTAAAGCCGCCTTCGACAGCACGAAAAGGAGTTGCCTATACGCCGCTATGTCTGATTTTGGTTTCCCAGCAAAACGTATACGGCTGTGCAAAATGACACTGAACAACACCACCAGCTCCGTTAGAATTGGGAAGGACCTCTCCGAGCCGTTCGAAACTAAACGAGGTTTCAGGCAGGGCGACCCCCTATCGTGCGATTTCTTTAATTTATTGCTGGAGAAAATAATACAAGCTGCAGAACTTAACCGCGCTGGAACAATATATTACAAGAGCGTACAACTGTTGGCGTATGCCGACGACATCGACATCATTGGCCTCAACAACCGCGCCGTAACTTCTGCGTACTCCAAATTTGAAAAGGAAGCGGAAAAAATGGGTTTGGTGGTGAACGAAGGTAAAACGAAGTACCTGCTGGCATCAAGCAAAGAGTCAGCGCATTCGCGCCTTGGCAACCACGCCACTGTTGGCAGCCATAATTTCGAGATATTAAGGGACTTTCTATACCTGGGAAGCAGCATTACTACCAACAACAATGTAAGCCTGGAAATCCATAGAAGGATAACTCTTGCAAACAAATGCTACTTTGGGCTGAGTAGGCAATTTAGAAGTAAAGTCCTCTCTCGACGAACAAAAACAACACTCTATAAGTCACTTATCGTACCCGTCCTGCTATATGGTGCAGAAGCATGGACACTGACAGCATCTGATGAGGCGGCTCTGGGAGTATTCGAGAGAAAAATTCTTCGAAAGATTTATGGACCCCTAAAAGTTGGGGACGGCGAGTACCGAAGAAGATATAATGATCCGGCTCCGCTGGCTAGGACACGTGGTGCGAATGAACGAGGACGCTCCGGCCCAGAAGGTATTTTTATCGGCACCCGCCGGTGGAAGTAGAGGAAGAGGGAGACCACCACTTCGATGGCAGGACCAAGTAGAGGCAGACCTGCGAGCACGCGGTGTCTCTAATTGGAGCCAGTTGGCTCAACAAGAACCGACTGGCGTAACATGTTGGACGGCCAAAATCGCCTAGGCGGTTAAGGGCTATTTTAAGGAAGGAAGGTATTACATTATGTGCATACTAAATTTTATGCAGCAAAGTTAAGTTAAAAGTTTAAAGGTTATTAGTAACGGGCATCTACAACCTTAGCTTACAGAGTTCTCAAGGTCAAATAAAGGAGCTTATTCAAAATTGGTGCATACTTTTAGGCGCTTTTTGAAATGATCGAAGATTACTACAATATATTGATGTTTTATTTTCAGATTACGTGCGTATCTGCTTTAGGAGGCCATAGACGAGATCATTTTGTGCAGAGACTGTGCTGAATATGTAACTAAATTGTAACAAAAAGGTCCTATCGTTAAAAATATTCGCTTACAAAGCTTTGAAATGCCCACAGCGTAGAGTTTTCGCCTAAAAATAGATTTAGGAAGTATAACATAACGTATAAAAAAGTTATTGCATACTTCAAGGCGCACAATTGTAGAGAAAGATAGGAGCTTGATATCTCAAACCGATCAGCAAATGAATAGAAAGTTATCAAAAGAGCTCAGGGATTTTCCATATGGCTGGGTCCCGGGACTGACTTTCCTTGTGTTGGTATCACAACGGGCCTTTCAAAACTGGCCTAAGTGTCCTCTGCGGCAGCCACTTGAGCCTAACCTAACCCTATCAAAAGGATTAAACAATAAAAAACACCATTCACTACAAAACTTTAAAAATGTTAACCTTCTATCTGCCATATTTTTTCATCAAATAGCGTAATAAAATTGTTTTTAAATGCAAAACTTTTCATAAACGCTCGCTGGGCTTGGACAAATTTAAAACACCGCGCTTTGAAATACCAAAAGTATCATTGGCATGCAAAAGCTTCAAACCTTATGCGCCTAAAAATTGACTTCATTATTTTCGCTTGGAGATTTTAAAACAAACCATTGCAAATAACAAACAAAATTAGAGGTTGGCCAAAATTGAAAAAGGGGAAAGGGAGAGAGCAACAGCATACAATAACAGTTACTTCAAAAGGAGCGGAATTTGTTTTAATGAGCCTAAGCCAAGCATATTACCAAAGTTATACTCCCTTGACCCTGTCTGCTACTGTACACATTTTAATTTTATTGTATTTTTTTTTTTCATACTAAGCCCGTCCTTTTTAGTATTCGAAAACTCAAAAGCTCAAAGTGACCGTTAAATTGTAACAATGTAACACACTTTTGATGTGGCTAACAGCAAAAAATAAACAGAAAATACAAATGGAATGGGTAATAATTGTGGGCTATGGCGAAACAGTTAGAATGGACAAACTGTGCCAGAGGGTGTGATTTGGCGTGCTGAAAATTGCACTTTAATCGTTTTGCAAAGTAATGTGTAATGAATGCGAGCGCGGCGCTGCAGGAGAATCATCAACAGCACAATACTTTTAGGTGGGTCGGTTATGAGCGCAGTGAAAAAGGCGAAAACGTAATGAAAGCCTCGAAAGCGTGTTGAAAAATTTAAAATACTTGCACGTAGCATACTTTTAGGGTGTGTTGAGGAATTTATTCGTTTAATATGCATTTTTTTCGCGTGTTGACTTCCTGCGCTTTTTTTAACCCTTTTTAATAGGGCTTGCTCTGAACTTTTTGTTTACTTTGAGGGGTTTGTTTGTTGTTTTTAATTATTGGATACATTTTTGTACTTTTTCAAATAGAAAGTCACTGACTTAATGTGTTATTGCATGCACTCTGTGGATGTTTTTTTTTTTTCATTTAAATTTAAAAAGAAATAGGGAGTCTTTAATTCGTTCCTCTGCTGTTTTCCTTTGAAATTTATTCCCAATATTTTGGCTTGAAATCTCCCATCAGAAAAATAGAAGTCAATTTTTAGGCGCATAATGCTTGAGTTCTTGCTTTGGGCAATTCAAAGTTCCGTGATTTAAACCTGTCAATATTCAGCAAATATTAACATGAATTTCCAAAAATGATTTGGTTTGCGATTTTTGTTGAGATTCGGTTTTAGCACTGCCTGAAAAATTATTGTCCTATCATTCATGGCGGCCGCCGTGGTGTAGCGGTTAAGTGTTCGGCCTTCTACACCAAGTCGTGGCGGTTCGATGCCCGACAAAAGTAACATCAAAAAATTATTTAGAAAAAGAATTTTTCTAAACGGGGTCGCCCCTCGGCAGTAGTTTGGCAAACTCTCCGGGTGTATTTCTGCCATGAGAAGCTTCTCAGCAAAAAATTCATTTGCTTTGCAAGTGCCGTTCGGAGTCGGCAAAAAACTGTAGGTCCCGCCAACTTGTAGGAAAAACTCTAAAGCAACACACCACAAGTTGGAAAGAGAAGCTCGGCTAAAAATCTCGTTAGAGGTTATGATAACCTGTTGGTATATCGCCGCCATTAGTTTTTTTTTTTTTTTATCATTCTATACAAATATATGCCTGAAAGTATGCTACTAAGGCGACATGGAATGAAGAATGTCTTTCTCAAAACCAGAAAAGAAGTTAAGATCCGACAAAATCACTCTCATATACCACATCAATAATTTTTGTTGGCTGTTTTTTTTCTTTTCACATTCCAATTTCTAACCTTCCCTCCTTCCTTCTTCATCACATTCGTTTCTTCCGCAAAATAATATTTGTGATTTCAAAAAGAAATTCTTCTTCCATTTATGCTGTTGAAAGCTTTGAGGAAAAACATGAAGATATGCGTGTATATGGAAAAATTACAACAACACAGCTTCTTTTAAAAAAGATCAAACCCTAACTGTTGTTGTGCTTTTATTTGTAAATATTTTTTCGTTTTCCATTCAAGTTTTTCCTTTTATTCCTTTTTTTCGTCGAACAAATTTCAAGGGTTTTTAAATACCTTTTAAATGCCGAACATGCAAGTTTTAATTTGTTGTTGTTATTTTTTAACCCAAGATTATGGAAATACAAACAAACAAAACTTCAAAAGAAAATGGCACTCAGTTACTGACATATACATTTCTCAAGCTAATAATATGAAGGATGCTGTTCATTTCTGTGGAGCATATGGAGCATTTAATGGCAAAAAGGATTAAGTGGAATGTTGAATTTTTTACTTACTTTGAACATTTTGTGGACTTTCGACCAGTTGAATAATTTTTAACAAATTATTTTTTTGAGGTTTTGGCGAAAACAAGTTGAAAAATGCTACAAACAATACCAACTACAATGACTACAATATCGATCTTGTTGAAGGATCTTGTCAAACCGCTTTAGCCTTCTTAATAGGTATGCCTAAAAAAGTGTTTCTTTAAGTATTTCCCTAAAGCAAAAGAAAGTGATTCGTTGGCCCTGACGGCAATGCCAAAATTGAGTTTTGTTTGTCTGTCTGTATTGCATGTTTGTGACCGTATCGCTCGAAAACTGCTGAATGGAATTAAATGAAACTTTAACCGTTGTATTAGTAGACCTTCAGCTTAAAATTTAAGATATGCCTTATTTCGATAACTCGGCCGGTTTCAGAGTTATCGACCATTATGTGGACCAGGGGTGACGAAAAATGTGTTGGTACAATATGGGTATCAAAAGAAAAGTTGTAACGAGTGCTGTCGAAGGCAATGTGATAAATTTGAAATATCTCAGCTGGTTTCGGAGATATGTACTAAAGTGTGAGGCGGAAAAACACAAGGATAGGAGGTTCGCGTAGGTCTACCTTTGGGCGGGATAACATCTGCCGGGTCTACTAGTTCTCAATACGTACACACTTTTAAGTTCATACCCATTTTGTTCATTAATCCATGACCCCAGCCTACGTCAGACGTCTCCCGGCACAATTACGGATACCAAGTTAAATTTAAAGATTGTATTACTTTTTTGTTGTGCATTTTTTCGCATAAACGGACGTCACTCACCGGTATGTCTGCGCCTGAGCTAATGAGTGGCACGTGACTGGTGCGAACAAAACGAAAAAGGTTAAATAAACCATATAAATAAACAAACGTGTTGGCTTGTTGACAGCGCGAATCAAAAAAATAAAAACAACCAAACAGTATCAAAATAACAAAATGCCAACAAAAAGCTGGTTATTTTTGATCATTTAGCCATATCTCAACGCTTTTGTACCGTCATACACATGCTCATTCATGACTCAAACATAAAAACGTTTCATTCAAGCAGTTAAAATGGTAAACGGCACGCGTATCTGGTATTTATTTATTTTTTTTTTTGCTCTTTACCCTGGCTTAGTAACATAAAACCTGTTTTATAGTTTTTTTGTTTATTTATGAGTTCGTCGTATCTTTAGCACATTAGCGATTAATTCACACTTCATTATCGTGACGTATTAGCATTTCAATGTTACGCATAGTTATAAAAAAAATTGTTTACACTACTGTGTGTCAAGGACTCAAACCGAAACCGAAACCGTAACTGTTATTTTGATCTGTAAAAGAACGAAACCGAAACCGTTTCAAAAGCCGGAACCGGTTCCAAACGATTTGAATTTGTTATGCTTTTTTCTTTTTGTGGGAACATATCGCTTCCCTAGTTCTACAATGACGCAATTGTCAATTTCCAAGTTTCGAGATAACGTGCACAAAAACTTAAGAAAGTAATAATCTTTGCTGTGTATAAATTTTATAATTGTATTACAAATAGTTTCCGCGCTAGACGCTTGCGAAGTTGTTCCAATTGTCCATAACATATGCGCATACAAATATTGAAACTTGCTTCACCAAAACTTAATATTATACAATTGCATCATTATAGAACCATTGAAGCGATATTTTCTTTTACCAAAGGGTACTCTAAAAAGCTTTCATGAAAGATTGTCGAGCAATGTTACAAAAGACACGTTTTGACCTCAGTATCAAATTCCTAAAGATGAAATTTAGCTACATATAGCTGAATGATGGCATCTAAAAAAATTTACGAGATCCGAGAAAATGTGTTTAGTGGCCCGTATCGTATATTTTGGCGATTTATTTCATTTAGTTTCCGTCCTAATATTTTTATACCCAGCGTACTAGTACTAGTACAGTGGTATATTAATTTTGTTCACATAACGGTAGTTTGTAACGGCACTAAATAATCGAGATAGATATATAGTTCCATATATGAAAGTTCTTAGTTTGAAAAGAGGATTTCATTCAGGCATGTCCGTCCGTCTGTCCGTCTGTGTACACGATAACTTGAGTAAAAATTGAGATATTTGCATGAAATTTTATGTACAGGTTACTCTTTGGCCAAGGTAGGTTACTATTGAAAATGGGCGAAATCGGATGATAACCGCCCCCTTTTTCGATATCGAAAATTTCGAAAATAACACAAATTGACATATCTCGGTAACTGAAATGGCTAAAATGATGTAATTTTATAGGTGAATCCAACCGGCCATCTTCTTATGATTTTTCCAAAAAATTTTTATAGTGGGTGTAGCACCGCCCACTTTTAAGGGTGGATTTTTGAAAATTTGACTGGTCGTAACTTTTAAACTAATTAAGATAGAACGATGAAATTTGGCACAACGCATACTAGTATCGTTGGGAGTATATCTGATGAAATTGGATAAAATCGCCTTCCAACCATGCCCACTTTCGATATCGAAAATCACATAAATTGAAATAATTCGGTAACGGAAATTAGGTAAATCCTCCTAGGGCCTAATGATTGTTATCCCGTTCTAAAAATTATCGCTGGGTATTGAATGTTCGGTTCACCCGAACTTAGACTTCCTTACTTGTTATTTTTTAATTATATTGCAGAAATTTAATCCATACATAGCCTTAATAATATTAATTATAATGTTTTTCGAAGCTAGCCTCCAAAACAAAGTTATAGGGCTGATATATTAGCGCAAAATTCCGAATTAACTCCGCTTTTGGGAGTTTACTTGAGCATAATCTTCATTATAAACTCCCAAAAATGAAGAAGGTTTGAGCAGATTTCAGAAAACGATATTGCGATTTTACCGCTACTGTCACCGATAAATAAACAAAAATAGCAAGAAATACTATCAAAATTACGATTTTACCGCTACTGGACACTAGATGTCACCAAAAAATAAACAATCCTGAGCGATATCTAGTTTTAGACCGCAAGAAATATAACCAAAACACTGGATGGCGCCGGTTGTTAATCCTCAATTTTGTGTGTGTCAGGGTAAAATTTGGATCTGATTAAAGAAGATTTATTGAAGATAATCTCAGTGTGTGTATCCATAGCATTACGGGCTTTCGAAGTTCAAAGTTGGACCCTTTCATACAAAAAAAGTGCACCAATCAAGTAAGAGGAAAAAGAAGGACACGCCAACATTTAACCTATTTCAATTTTTTAAACAAAACAATTAAAAAACCAAACCCTGGGAGGGTCCAAATTCGAAAGCCCGTACACACCGCTCCTGAACGAAGAACAGGTTGACCTAAAATGACGCCAAAAACTGAAAATGCCATATCGTCTAGGCTGCTGTCCTGATTATGAATCACTTTGCTTTGGAATTCTAGCTGATCCCTTTTGGAAAATATACACTTTTTTTGCATTTTTCAAGTATATAACACATTGCACCTAAAGATTTAATTAGAAATAAAGAACTCAACTAAAACCTGAAAAGCGCATTTCGTTGGAAATTTTATGCAGTTTAAAAAAAGGTTTTAGTTGAGATCCTAGCTACCATACTTTAGAAAATATGCACATTTTTGCATTTTGTTGTTTGATTCAAAATATATTTACAGATTTTTTGTGTATGGAAAAATAAATAGTCCTTACACAATTTATTGCCATAGAATGTCCCTAAAACCGATAAGTCCGCCGAAATCTTTCTACTACATACTATACTTCGTCATGAGCGAAACAAAGTAGTATCAGTGAATTTTTTATAAAATGAGAGACCAAAAACTGATACTTTTAAAGTATCTCTCAATATTCGTGTCAACAAATATGTCCCACTTTTTTTTTTTAAATTTCCTCGTTTTTTCATTGATTTTTAAGAAATTTTCCTCGAAAAAAGACCTAAAAAAATTTCTGGCTACGCCCATGTTCTGTAGATGTACAGGAAGGTAAATTTTATCTGAAAACTTCTTCCCACGAAACTGCTAAGCTTATAGAAAAGCCGGGAGTAAATATTTTTCTCGTGTTGCCAGCATGTTTAATTTTAAAGCTTTCACATGTTTAACGGGGTTTTCCAACTTTGGTCGATTTTAAATAGCGGATGTTTACACATGTGTCATAGAACAGTACCCTTAAGTAGTACCAAGTATTTTTGGCCTCACCCAATGGCAAAAACTTCTGCCAGACCCCTCAAAACTCGGGAATTTTCTTTAATTCTAACTGCCATTTCATTTGTTTTAGTTGGTTTGTCCAACTTTGGCTTATTTTAAAAGGCGGATCTTCAAACATATGTCGTAGAAAAGTACCCCAAATAGTATCAGGCATTTTTAGCCTTTATCCCATGACAAAAACTTTAGCCAGACACCTTAAAGCTCGGCGTATTTTCTTTTACTCTTATTTCGCTTTCATTTGTTTAAGCGAGTTTGTCCAACATTGGTCGATTTTAAAAGGCGGATCATTACACATGTTTTGTAGAACACTACACGGAGGGAAATCTATGGATGGAACATCCATAATTATTGATATCACATTAAATAAAAATTGATATTTCTGTCCCATCAATGAATATGGATGTTTCATCAATGCTTTTTTGATAAATCACTATTGAAATGGTATCCATATAAACTATTGATAAATTCTAAATAGTTTAAAAAAACAAAATTTTATATAATTTGACATCTGGTTTCAGTGGGACTCGAACCATGCTCCTCTGGCACGTTAGCCCAGTATTCTACCATTCGGCTACGTCATATTATACAATTTTTAGAAAAATGTTCAATCATAAGAAATTCAAAAAATCTTGAATTTAAAAAAACCGCTCCAACAAGTTGTAATATTGTTAGAAAATCCATAGTAAAAATTGTTGAACTATTATGATTATGCGTCCCAGAAAAATTTACATTTCGCCCATATATATTAATACGCTGTCTCTACCATTATTACTATGCAGTAAATATGGATATGGATATACCGACAATAGAAATTCATATCACGACCATAGATATTGACATGCCGTTCAAATATATTAGTATTCTATCCATAAATATAAAAAATAGTACATCATATAGAAATGGTTGACATGTCATTTTACTTTTAATTGGGAGCAAATAATATTTGATAACTCGCTCATTCTGAATGAATATTGCATCAAACTCGTCACTATCAATAGTGATATTGTCACAACATTCAATGCATTTCTCTCAGTGTACCTTAAAGTAGTATCAGGTATTTTTATACTTCATGCCATGGCAAAAACTTCTGCCAGACACCTCAAATATCGGGAATTTTCTTTCTGGCGGGTCTGGGCTCTCGTTCTATATAACTTTCTTTTAAATGCCTCGTAAATTATAACAGTTCGTCATTAAGCCAGTAGTAGTTCATCAAATCCAAAGGGTTTAGACTTTTGTTGGTCTGTCCGTCTGGATGCATGTGGAGGCATCACCTCAAAACGACTTAATGGAAATGAATGCATTTTTCCCCATTGCAGTAGTAGCCGTCTAGCTTAAAATTTAAGGTATGCCTTATTTTGATAGCTCGAACAGTTTCGGATGTATCGATCAATACCCAAATTGTCTTTTACGATACGGTTATCAAACGAAAGGTGCTAAAAAATGGATACCCGGCCCAGAGGCCCTGGTAAGCAAATCTCAATTTTGATGCAAGTGTTCTTTATGTGTTTTTGCAATTGTCTGTTGCGTTATTTTGCATGAACACCAACGATATGTAGCTTTATGATGCTGTTGGATTTTCATCCATTTTCACCTAGAATATTTAAAATACTTCCTCGAAAGCCTGAACGAGCTTGTTATTGTATTAAGAAATTATAATTCTCAATGAATTCATATACCTACTTATTATAAAAATTATTTTCACAATATTTTGCAAAAACATAATTCCTTATGTACAATGTATGTAAGTACATAAGTATTGGAAGAAAAGGATTTTCCAATCAGCCATCTATCCTTTCATTAAGGATTAAAATGTTACTTTATAAAAAGTATATTAATACGCCTGTAATCTTTTAAATATTACAGTTTATTAATTATGCATAAGTATGTATTTCTATATATGTATATTAGACTGCTTTAATATTCATATAAAAAAATGTGTGCTCTTTCACATTGGAAGAATGTCAATAAAGTTTTGGAACATTTTTAAACTCACTTCCGCTGCATGTGCGAAATTATTTTTAATAACACACCCTAATGTATATAAATATGAATAGTATTTTACCATATGTAAGCTCATTTACATGTAAACATTTATGTCTATGGTGTACCTTCATGTAAACCTGTTACAAATTGAATTTCATTACGCGACGTCAATTAAATACATGTAACATTCAATCAGCGTTTTATATTTTAAAACTACAGCCATGACACGTAACAAAAAGTTGCAAGTTGTAATACGAGTACCATCCTACCTAGACACGTACATATAATCGGTACTAGGGCTGCTGCAGTCGCATCCAAAAGAACCGCAAAGTTTTTATAAATGTCGAAGGCTTAGTAACAAAGGGGAGGAGTTTGAAGAATGAACGGAATTTAGATATCCCAATAAATTTCTAGAAAACCGAAGAACCGAACCGAAAAATAATACAAAATGTTCCTTTTTTGAACTATTTATTTTCCTGTAGGTGACAAATGTTTTGAATATGAGCCAAATGAGGATTTTGTAAATATCGCGACAATAGCGCCACCTAGCGGTTATTTGCTTAGATATACGATAGCTATGTATATAATCCCCAATAAAATCGTGAAGTATATTGGAGGGGAAGAGCTGGTAAAAAACATGCAGAATATGGTCGGACGAGTGTATGCCTTCAGACTGGAATTTAAGTTTGCTCTGCCCAATCCACAAGAAAGGCGATCCGCTAACCGCACCAACTAACGCGGAGTCAGCCTTATTGTGTGAGGGACTGAAGCAAGTGTGGCTTTAGACCTGTTAAGTCTACCATCGACCAGATCTTCACGATACGCCAAATCCTGGAAAAGACCCATGATAAAAGAATCGACACACATCATCCCTTTGTCGATTTTAAAGCCGATTTTGACAGTTTGACAAAGGAGTTGCCTATATGCTGCCATGTCTGAATTCGACTTCCCTGCAAAGCTTATACGGCTTTGCCAAATGACGTTGAGCAACACCAACATCTCCGTCAGAATCGGGAAGGACCTCTCTGAGCCATTTGAAACCAAACGAGGCTTCCCTTTTGTGCGATTTCTTCAACCCGATGCCGGAGAAGATAATTCGAGCAGCAGAGCTAAACCGCAATGGTACAATCTTTTACAAAAGCGTGCAATTGCTGACGTATGCCGATGATATTGATATCATTGGCCTTAACAACCGCGCCGTAGGCGCTGCCTTCTCTGGACTGGATGAGGATGCAAAAAAGTGGGTCTTGCGGTCAACGAGGACAAGGCGAAGTATTTGCTGTCATCAAGGAAAGAATCGGCGCAACTGCGCCTTGGCAGCCAAGTCACTGTCGATAGTTACAAACTTGAAACTATGAGGGGAACTAGCATTAACACCGAAAACAATATCAGTCAGGCAATCCAACGGAAAATCACTCTTGCCAACAAGTGCTACTTTGGACTGAGTAGGCAATTGAGAAGTAAAGTCCTCTCTCGAAGAACAAAGATCACGCTCTATAAGTCTCTCGCCATATCTGTCATATCTGTCCTGATGTATGGCTTAGATTCATGGACAACGTCAAGAGAAGATGAGATGGCCCTTGGAGTATTTGAGAGAAAAGTTCTCCGGAAGATTTAAGGTATCGAAGGAGATTTATCGATGAGCTGTACGAGCTATATGCAGATTTGACCATTGTCCAGCGAATTAAAGCCCAAAGGTTCCGCTGGCTGGGTCATGTCATGCGAATGGACAAAGAAGCTCCAGCCCAGAAAGTTTTCCTATCGTCACCCAAATTCGGCAGCAAAGTAAGGGGGATGACTTGAACTCCATTGGGGTTTCCAATTGGCGGCAGTTATCGCTAAAAATGAATGACTGGCGTGCTCTGATACGAAACGGCCAAAATCCCAAATATGGGTCACAAAGGGCTGTTTCCATTTGACTAACCTCTGAATGCTTACCGATGGAAAGACGATGGACAGGAAGGGAAAGGAAGTGAATATTTGTGTAGAGTCACGTACTTCTTATCATAAAAACAGACTGCTCCGAACCCGACTACATATAACCGATTCTTTAAACTATCAAAATCGCACATAACTAATTGGAAACACATTTTCACACAGCAGCTTTCGACAATTTCCATTTAGACTCGTTGACGTTAAAAGCTTACCATTATTGGCGGCTACCAAAATGCCACGTTAAACGTAAAATAATCAATGCCAGCAAGTGACAACAAAAGTGGTGAGCGAAAAGCGATAGTAGTGTTAACTAAGGGAATATGTTGGTATGACTACATTTTGGGGGAATAAAAAATTTTTAATAATTTTTAATATTTTTAAAGTATGTACTCTGAAAAAGCAATTCCCTGCAAAAATCGAGTGAAGAACACCAATAAACTCAAACTAGTTTTTTTTTAATGCAACATGAAATAGAACTGATAAAATGTACCTTTTCCAATCGCACACATTGCCGTGACCGTCATTTGAGGCATCACTTGACACTAAATGCTGATGCAGTGGATCAAGTTTGACACATGCAAACATCAAGTTGGATGAAGAAAACAGAAGAGTACAGCTATATTACTTATTGAACGGAGATATACGTAAGTGGGAAGGAGATGGAGTCCATCAAGTTTTTCACATTGTCTTTAAGAATATGATGGAGGATCGTGAGGAACCTTTACCTCAAGCTTGAACCTCAAATGATGTATCAAATGATGGTCACTGTGTCTGTAGGGTTGCCAGGGATCAGTAAACGAAAGAACTATGAGAGGCTTTTCTAAAAACGCTACTTTATTTGTTAGTAATTGACGAGCTATGTAAAACTTCTAGGACAAATCCAAAGAAGGTGACGTCTTCCTCATCAAAGTATTTCATCTTAAAAAAATTCGAAAAGAAACACATTTATACACAAAAAACTTTAAAGGTTAAATATGTATTCCATTCATACCCCAACAAGATCACCACCACTGGCACCAAAATTTTTATTTTGTTTAACAAAAACATAGCATTCATGACGTTGTAATTGGTATTAAACTGTAGTTATCTCGTGAGGTATAAAACTGTTAAGTAAAGTGTTAAATGGCTATATAAAAAAAAAAAAAACGAAAAAAAAATTGGTTCAATCAGCGCGTGGCGTTTAACGGTGCTTGTGGTATCGCAAGCACTTAACGACGCCCCTCTCATTCTTTCAAACGATTTTTCGCAGGTGAGCCCAGCCAACGCATAATCAACAAATAGCTTTGCACGGTGTGTGGTGCGTTGCAATGAAGCTGAATATGGTAATTTCGTTGGTGTAATTTAAGCATAAAATTTTATACAGGACAAGTGCGTCGGTCGTATCGAAAGCAATTTTGTTGCTTTTTCATATAAACATTTCTCTCGCTTAATCGCTACTGCTACTACCCACAATGGCACAGATGCTGGTATTAAAATTGTATATGCTATGGCAAATAAAATATGCTGAAAATCGACTAATATACAACATAAATAAAAGATAATTTAAGGAAAATAACAGTTTACGGACTTGAAAAGTCAACAACTTTTAAACGTATAAGCCTTCGGACTCGATAGCCTTATTTCTACTGGAGTTATTATAAATTTTATTAAAATGAAGGACTTATGTAAATACTCAAAGTCTCACGAATTCGGTCAAACTTGAAGCAAGTCCTAACCCTATAACCCTAAAATACATATATGTATATCCGACCTCCCCTTTCACTTCAATTGAGACTTCCTTCAATGTTATTTCTCGTTCGCCAACGAAAATAACTCCTCTCCACACTTTTTGAAATCAAATTAATAAATCAAAACTAATTTGTGCATCGAAAAGTGCAAACAGTTTTTTTTTCTTCCTTCATTACGTATTCCTCCACTTTCATAGTGCTTCTCTTAATCACAATAAAAACTTGAGTATGAAGGTCTTGGAAATTGCTGCTGCCGCATATGTAGTTAGTAGCAAAAAATACTTTGCACATTTATCCGCCCTAACTTGACAGCCGCCAAAGGGTGAAACGATGAAAAAAATAAAATTGAAAAAATTTGTGATTAACAATTATAACTCTGCAGTGCTCAAAGCATTATATTTTACTTAATCATTTCTTTGCTCAACACCAGAAATGCTCATATACGGAGAATAATACCCAGTGGTAAAATAAAATAAAAAAAATAAAAAATGAAATGAAGTAAAATTTAGTGTAATAAAGTAAAATAAAATAAAATAAAAAAATAAATAAAATTAAATTAAATTAACTAAAAACAAAAACAAAGTAAAATAAAACTAAAAAAATGAAAATAAATTTAAATTAAATTAAATTAAATTAATTTAAAGAAACTAAACTAAAATTAAACAATGCAAAGTGTTTATGTTATTTCCCTTTATATTAAACAATATTTAAAATTAAACTAAAAAAATTAAATAAAAAAAGTAAAACAAAATAAAAATAAATAAAATAAAGTTAAATTAAATAAAATTAATTTAAATTGAATAAAAGTTACAAAAAATAACATTAAATTAAATAAATTACAAAATATATTTAAAGAACGGTTCAACCCTTATACATACCAAGATTAAAACTGGCATTAATCACATTCCCCTCTGCAACCCATCACGAAATCATCCTAGACTAATCGCATTTTATGCTGAGTTTTTCTTCCGTTGTACGGCATAAAAGTAGACTTGCAGAGCGCAGTTGTCGCCTGACAGTCTCGCACCATAGAAAAATGCTTTATTTCAGTTACATACATTCTCAACAACTCAGTCAGATGTAATGTCACTGTATAACTATCTCAAAAATTATCCACAAAGTTGAAAGATGGCGTACTCTTTTACGTGCGAGTGTGTCACATTTCACTGTACTCTAGAAATAAACTTTCTTCTCAACTCTCTCAACATGCATCTTTTCTTTTCACTAAAACGTACGTATGTATGTATGTGTGTGTAAACGTATTTTTGCTTATTGTGTTTTTCCCATCACACATTCCCATACAAACGAACATCCGCTTTCGCTTTTCCTATTTATCTAGTTGAACACTTCACAGCCACTTTGATGCATTTTTTTGCAAACTTCTTTTCTTCTTTCTACTGCAATTACAGATTTCCTCCTTCTCTCGACAACTTTATTTGTGTTCTTTCTCATTTTACTGCAATTTGACTTTTTAGTTTTTAATTCCTTGCGACTTAATGACTTCTTGTTATAAGTTTTCATTTTCTCTTGTAATTTAATAAGTTAATAGAATTTCTCAGTTCCTCAGTTGTACTTAACGTCCGCTGCACAGTGGTACTAGTTCGATAAAAGATAAAAGATAAAAGATAAAAGGTAAAAGATAAAAGATAAAAGTTGAAAGCAAAATAAAAATAAAATAAAATAAACAAAATAAAAAACAAAAATAAAAAAAATAAATTAAAGCAAAATAAAGTGAAATAAAAAAAATGTATTAAATAATATAATGAAATAAAGAAAGAAAAATAATAAAAATTAAATTAAATAAAATGAAATAAAAAAAAAAACAGACTTATTAGTAAGCTTAATATTTTCTAAATTTTTTAAAAAGAATAAAGACCAATATATGAGTCAAGGAAGCCCACAGTACCTGTGTGGATTTCTTAAAATAACAAGTGAAAAAAATCCGAAAACTCTGTAATTAAAATGTTGACGCATGAAAATCAAAACGAAAGCAAAAGCAACGACAGTCGTTGAGTTGACTGAATGGCGACAGTCCATAAAGCACAGCGGGGCAACTGGCGTAAAATGTTGCTACTGCCACAACCACACACACACACACCAATAAAACCCCCACGCTGCAATTTTAATGCAGCAACTTTTCTCATTTGCAACACTCGACAAATCAATGGCAGAGTCAAGAAATGGCTGGCAGAAGAATGAGGATTCCTGGTGGGGGATCAAGCACAATTTCAAACTAGCGACATTGTTGTAACAATAAAAATTAAAAGTGCTGTAGATAGAGGTTAAATGTTTTGAAAAGCGCACAAATTCAAAGCCGGATCAAGCAGTGCAAAAATAAGTCGAAACTAAAAACGGCTCCTCGGCCCACAGAGTACATTAAGTAGTTTAAGTGTGCAGCATTAACATTTAAATTATTGAAAGCATTATGAACAAATTCTACACACCAGCACAAAGGCAATAATCGTGCGGAAGGACGCACGTAGGATGGACGGACGAGTGCGCACAAACATAGAGACTCTTTAGTTCACGACGTACTTGAAGTTAGGAAAGTGAATAGCGAGGAATTTAGTGGCGCTGAGTGGCTTTGCAAAAACGTTTGTTTAAAGCAATTATTTCATAATTCATTTATGCATAGCAGCGGCAATGTGCGAATATGTACGGCCAACTACGGAGCCTTAACAGCATTAGCCATTTCCCGATTGAGTATGCAATGCGCAAACAAAGGAACGGCAATGAGGTGACGCTAAATTTGTCAGCTACTTTTCCGCACTTCGATTTAATGTTTCGCTAATTCATTTTTTTTTTTAGTTTTTATTTTTTTTTTTTTTTTTTATACCCAAATGTATAAGATCATTTTTTATCTTTCAACTTCCTTCTCACTCGCCTCCTAACTCTAAGCTTCCTTCCCCGTCATCTTCTCATTCGTTGTTTTTTCCTATTTAATAAATAATTTTTTATTTTTTTTTTTTTAGTTGATTTTACTTCATTTTATTTGATTTACTTCTGTTCCTCAATAACGTAAGAATGGCAAGACGGATTTTGTTGAAATTTGGTAGGCAGACAGCTAATAGTCTAGAAGGAGGTATAGGCTATTTTCTTTTTTAATTTTGGGGGGTCCGGCCAGGGTAGGGCGGATACTTTTCGATTTTTTTGTTTTTCCATATAACTCTGAGTACACTGGACCTAAACTTATGATATTTCGCATACAGGTGTAGAAACTTCGAACAATATGGGTATCAAACGAAACTGGAAGGTGCCAGGTCTCATTTGGGCTTCGATATATTTCGATAAATTTATCGATAACTGAGTTATCAGTCGAAATGAGATTGCCCAGAAACCTTAAATTTTCCCTACAATATGGGTATCAAACGAAAGGGGATGACCCCAGGTTTCATTTGGACTTCGATATATTTTGAAAAATTTATCGATAACTGAGTTATCGGTGAAAATGTTATTGAACAAAAACCTTAAAATTGCCCTACAATATGGGTACTAAACGAAAGGGCATGGCCCCAGGTTTCATTTGGACTTCGATATTTTTCGATAAATTGATCGATAACTGAGTTATCGGTGAAAATGTGATTGCCCAAAAACATTAAAATTTCCCTACAATATGGGTACTAAACGAAAGGGGATGGCCCCAGGTTTCAATTGGACTTCGATATATTTCGATAAATTTATCGATAACTCAGTTATCGGTGAAAATGTGATTGCCCAAAAACCTTAAAATTGCCCTACAATATGGGTATCAAACGAAAGTGAATGGCCCCAGGTTTCATTTGGACCTCAATATATTTCGATAAATTAATCGATAACTGAGTTATCGGTGAAAATGTGGTTGCTCAAAAACCTTAAATTTTCCCTACAATAGGGGTATCAAACGAAAGGGGATGACCCCAGTAGGGGAATTCAGTAACTTTAAACAATACTGTGACGAATTCGATAATTCCTTGATTATTTTCCCTGAGTTCGATCACTGTACGTTAAATAAAACACTCCGATTCTGCTTAATAAATAGTACGCTTAATTACTACTAAAAACCGTAGTACAATATCGCGGGTTAACTCACTGTTCAGTACTTCACTGTACAACACTTGAAAATAAACTGATTGATTTGCGTTGTCTTTGCGCGGTTTATATACCCTAGCAGACAGCAGCTTCACAACCTAGAAATGTCTACACCTTTCTGGTTTATTCGCGCAACAGTGTTCTCGAAGCGTTTATCTATCGTCATCTCCTCTTTGTGCCACATTCGCAAACACTCGAGCTGCCTCTCGCAGCTGTAGTTGTGGTAGTGACGCTAGTGATAGAAATACGCTAGAGTTGGGAGATGAGCGATTCCTGAGAACATTCGCCACACTGCCCTCCACCTAAGTCTGATCGTCCCGATCAGACACATTTCCTGATCCAAACGTTGCTAGCCTCTCCAGGTGAACCACCTTCATTTTGTTTCGTGGTTTTCCAACAGTTTGTATGCGGTAGACAACATCATTTATCCGCTTTATTACTTTATATGGGCCTTCCCAGTTACATTGCAGTTTTGGGGACAAACCTTTCTTTCGTTGTGGTTTGTATAACAGCACTAAATCTCCTTCTTTAAAACCTTCCGAGTTGATGGCTTTGTCGTATCTGGCTTTCATCTTATCACTCATGATCTTCGTCCGTTGTCTTACAAGATCGTGTATTTCTCTCATTTCTTCTTCCAAGATGCTAGTGGACTTCCTGGCATTTATTCCTTCATCAGCATTTATCCCAAACTTCAAGTCAGCTGGCAACCGCAGATCATTCCCAAAAATTACTTTTGCCGGAGTTTGACCCGTAGTTTCATGTACTGCCGAGCGATATGCCATCAGAAACAAGGAGATGTGCGTATCCCAATCTTTCTGGAACTTATCCACTACTTTCCTCATGTGCTCTTCCAAGGTTCGATTGAAACGTTCCACCATGCCATCTGACTGAGGATGCAATGCAGTTGTTCGAGTTTTCCGAATACCCAATATCTTGCACATTTCTTGGAATACGACTGATTCGAAATTCCTGCCTTGGTCAGAATGTAACTCCATCGGTACACCAAACCTCGCTATCCAATTGTTAGTGAACACCTCTGCAATGGTTTCTGCCTCTTGATTTGGAATCGGGTAAACTTCTGGCCATTTGCTGAAATAGTCCATAACAACTAATACGTACTTGTTCCCGAGTTTGCTAGTAGGAAATGGGCCAGCTACATCCATGGCAATCCTCTCAAACGGTGCACCTGTGTTGTACTGCTTCATCTGTCCATGACTTCTCGACTTCGGACCCTTTGCTTTGATGCACACCTCACAGTTGGCAATCCACTCCGCGATCGACTGCCGGCAACCAACCCAATAGAATCTCTGCTTGACTTTCTCCAACGTTTTCGTGACTCCGAGATGACCTCCACTTGGGCCATTATGTAGCTCATTCAAAACATCAGAGATTTTCTTCCTTGGGACAACTACCAGCTTCCGAGCGCATTGACCATCTTCGCTTTCCCATACTCTATGTAAGCAACCGGATACCAATTTCAGACTGTTCCACTGTGCCCAATATGACTTGGCAACAGGACTCTCTGCTGACATCTCCTCTCTTGTTGGTCGTTCGTTTTGCTCGATTCCTTGCATCACACGTACCAGATCTGGGTCCTCTAGCTGATGCTTCCTTAGTTGATCCATGTTCCATTCGTCCGTAGATGTTATAGTCATTAACCGCACATCTATAACATCTTCCTTGGCCTCAGCTTTCGAACAATGCTTGCATTCTAGGTTACATGGTCGCCGGGACATTGCATCAGCATTGCCGTGGTTGCTGCCTTTGCGATGCTCTATGGAAAAGTCATAACTTTGTAGTCGCTCTATCCACCGTGCCAATTGACCTTCTGGATTACGGAACTGCAAGAGCCATTTCAAGGCTGCATGGTCTGTCCTGACGTGAAATCGCTGTCCATAGAGATACTTGTGGAAATGCTTGATGCACTCCACCAATGCCAGTAGTTCTCTCCGTGTTACACAATAGTTCCTTTCGGGCTTCCCAATTGTGCGGCTATAGTACGCCACTACCTTCTCCTGCCCATCGACAATCTGTGACAAAACACCTCCAATCGCGTAACCGCTCGCGTCTGTATCCAAAATAAATGTTGAGCCTGGGATTGGATACGCTAACATTGGGGCCGTGCACAGCCGTTCTTTCAAGGTTTGGAAAGCCACTTCATGTTCCTTCTTCCAATCAAATGACATATTCTTCCTGGTCAACTCATGAAGGCTACTGGCTACGCTGGCGAAATTCGGTACAAATCGACGATAATACGTGCACAGTCCGAGGAAACTTCGTAGCTCATGTAAATTTTTCGGTCTTGGCCAATCCTTTACTGCTTCGATCTTCTCTTTAGCAGTGCAAATTCCCTCCGTAATAACCTTGTGACCTAAGTAACTTACTTCCTTCTTGAACAATGCACACTTTTTGGGACTTAATTTCAGACCGGCGCCAGCTATCCTTTGGAAAACTTCCTCCAAGTTCTTAAGATGTTCCTCAAAGCTTTTTCCCAGCACGATGATGTCATCCAGGTACACCAAACATGTTTTCCAATGCAGTCCTTTCAATACTTGGTCCATGAGTCTCTCAAAAGTAGCTGGAGCGTTACATAGTCCAAAGGGCATTACCATAAATTGCCACAGCCCCTCTCCAATGCTGAAGGCTGTCTTTTCCTTATCCTCATCTTTCACCTCTACTTGCCAATAGCCGCTTTTCAAGTCCAGTGTTGAGAACCATTTCGTACCAGATAGTGAGTCCAGAGTATCGTCAATTCTAGGTAATGGATAGCTGTCCTTTTTCGTTACGTCGTTCAACTTCCGGTAGTCCACACAGAACCGCATTTTTCCATCCTTTTTCTTTACTAGCACTACCGGTGAGCTCCATGGACTAGCTGATGGTTCGATCACGCCGCTGTCACTCATTTCTTGTATAATTTCACTTACCACTTGGCGTTTGGCCAATGGAACACTTCGAGGAGCTTGGCGGATTGGTCTCGCGTCACCGGTATCAATGTGATGCTTCACTACATTCGTCCGACCTGGTTTGGAGCCATCCTTGTCAAATATGGTAGAGTACTTTAATAGAAGTTGGTTTGCCTTATTCTGGTGGTCTTCTTCGAGCCCTTGCGTCCACGCCGTGATATTATCTGATAGATTAATGTTGCTGGTAGAGACATTTCCCTGGAGCTGTTCACAGTTTATAATCACCTCCACCTCCTGACATTGTCCCAATATAGCTCCTTTGGAAAGCTTGATCGGCGATCGAAACTCATTTAGTACTCTTACCGGTATACGTCCATCTTGTTTTGTCATAGCCAGTGTTTTTCCTACTAGTATATCCGTCTTTGAATTGGTTTGCTGCCTCGACAACCCACAATTTGTTTGTCCCATAATCTCTATCAATCCTTGCCCAAACGACTGCCTCCGACTTCGGTGGAATTTGTTGGCTATCTTCCACGAGTACCCGCTTACTGATGTACTTGTTCTCGTAACCAAAATTGAGTGGCACATCCATGTTCTTATAGCTCATAGTCCTGTTTTCCATGTCGATCTTGATGCCTTGGTTGCTTAAGAAATCCACACCAACTATGATCTCATCAACAATATCTGCCACTATAAAATTGTGCAGTACGGTGACATTTCCAATTGCGATTTCACATGTTACTTCTCCTTGAACTTGGGTGTCCTCACCAGTCGCCGTACGCAACTTTGCCTCACTCCTTTCTTGACTAAATCAGATCGAATGATGGAATGAGATGCGCCCGTATCAATAGTCAGTAAACGCTCCTTTCCGTCCACGAGTCCTCCAACAGTAACATTACTCGACTTCCTTCCGATCTGTGAGACAGAGATTATGGGGCATCCGATTGCGGGAGCCAGCCTACGCCCCTTGCGGCTGACTCTCTTTAGTTTAACGGTTGGTTGGATTGGGAGACTTGCTCATCTCCTTCAGCCTTGCGCTTACGTCCGCTTGCATTATTGGAACTAGATCCAGATCCACAATAACGTGCAATATGACCAGATTTCCCGCACTTGAAGCATTTAATGGACGCTTCATTTTTCTGTTGCTTTCCGTTCACTGCTTCTAGGATTGCGTCCACCCATTCTGGTCGTTCTACTTCCACACGATGAGCTTTGTACGCTGGTTTGCACAAAAGTGATGCTGTTTCTTGAGTTAGAGAATGTGATACCGTCTCCGCAAATGATCTCTTTGGATTTGCATAGGTGGCCCGCTTCGTCTCCACATCACGTATTCCATTTATGAAACTTTGTATCTTTACCCTCTCCATGTACTCTACAGGTGCATCCGCGTTTGCTAGGTGCGCTAACCTCTCGATGTCCGATGCAAATTCTTGTAAGGTCTCATTGGGCTTCTGGCAGCGATTTTGTAGCTCTATTTGGTAAATCTGCTTCCGATGCTCGCTACCATAGCGTCTTTCAACGGCTCCCATCAATGCTTCATAGTTGTTCCTTTCACCTTCTGGAATAGTCTGTAAGATTTCGGCTGCAGGTCCTTTCAATGCCACAAATAAAGCAGCGACTTTGTCTTCAGCGCCCCAATTGTTCACAGCTGCTGTCTTCTCAAACTGTAGCTTAAATACCTGGAATGGAACAGAACCATCAAAAGATGGGGTTTTTACCTTGGGAGAACTTGATACAGCATTTGGACGATTCAGCTGCAACTCCTGGATACGAGATTTTAACGCATCCACCTCGGCTTCGATCTTATCCTGTCGTCCACTGACAACTTCTAGCTGCGATGAGACTCTTTGCTCTTGTGCCTCTAGTTTTAACGTTATGCGTGTTTCCTGTTCCATCAACTCTTCCTTGATCTGTGACGCCATGTATGCCTTCTGTTCTTCTAACTGAGATGCCAATCGTGTCTCTTGTTGTTCCAACTGAGATGCCATGTGTGTCTTCTGTTCCTCCAACTGTGTTGAAATTCCGGATGTAATACGTGTCTCCTGTTCTTTCATTTGAGATGTTATGTTCGTCGACATCTGAGCCAATGCAGCCAATAACGAGTTTGTGTTCACGTTTTCCACAGGATTCGGGGTATCCTTTTGTTCTTCCACTTTCGTCGCTCCCTCTTCCAAAAGCTGAAAAACATGATCGTCAACGTTGATTCGTTCTGCTTCCATCGCTTCTCGCAACCGTGATTGTAGCTCTGCTTTATTGCCCGTTGTTGACAATCCACGTCGTTCCAACTCGTTTTTGAGTTGCTGGATCTTCAACTCATTCAACTTTGCCATGTCCTTGTTATCCTTAAAATGTCCTTGTTATCCTTTTCAATGTCCTTGTTATCCTTTTCAATGTCCTTGTTATCCTTTTCAATGTCCTTGTTATCCTTTTCAATGTCCTTGAATTTATTTAACAATACCGCTTCTGACACCAATTGTGACGAATTCGATAATTCCTTGATTATTTTCCCTGAGTTCGATCACTGTACGTTAAATAAAACACTCCGATTCTGCTTAATAAATAGTACGCTTTATTTACTACTAAAAACCGTAGTACAATATCGCGGGTTAACTCACTGTTCAGTACTTCACTGCACACTTGAAAATAAACTGATTGATTTGCGTTGTCTTTGCGCGGTTTATATACCCTAGCAGACAGCAGCTTCACAACCTAGAAATGTCTACACCTTTCTGGTTTATTCGCGCAACAGTGTTCTCGAAGCGTTTATCTATCGTCATCTCCTCTTTGTGCCACATTCGCAAACACTCGAGCTGCCTCTCGCAGCTGTAGTTGTGGTAGTGACGCTAGTGATAGAAATACGCTAGAGTTGGGAGATGAGCGATTCCTGAGAACATTCGCCACAATACTATGAAACGGGTTGTTAGCTTAACAATTTCGTTGTTTGCACTATCGATTCGGTGATTCGGTAGCTGTTCCTTAACAATTAACAATAGCCGATTGTCTCAGGTGAATTATAGTACAATAGGTGATTGTCTCAGGTGAATTATAGCAAAAAGTAGCTGATTCTTAGCTAAGCATAGAACCAATATTCCTTAACAACTACCAATAGGTGATTGTCTCAGGTAAACATAGCAAAACGTAGCAGATTCTCAGCTAATCATAGAAACAAAAGGTGATTGTCTCAGATAACACAAAGCAAAACATAGAAGTGTCTGAGCTAAAATATATAAGAAAATAACCTATTGGTTGTTTTAACAAACAACACCAAATTATAGGTCGACAATTATTTCGCGTTAACAATAACAGCTGACATTTCGATAACAAATGTTGTCAAATAAACTTGTAGTGAATAGCGAAATCGTTAAAATTGTTGTTAAGTAAACGTAACAATGACAACTCTTGTTAAAATAGCGTACTGAATTCCACTACAGGTTTTATTTGGACTTCAATATATTTCGATAAATTTATCGATAACTGAGTTATCGGTGAAAATGTTATTGAAAAAAAACCTTAAAATTACCCTACAATATGGGTATCAAACGAAAGGGAATGGCCCCAGGTTTCATTTGGACTTCGATATTTTTCGATAAATTGATCGATAACTGCGTTATCGGTGAAAATGTGATTGCCCAAAAACCTTAAAATTGCCCTACAATATGGGTACTAAACGAAAGCGGATGGCCCCAGGTTTCAATGGGACTTCGATATATTTCGATAAATTTATCGATAACTGAGTTAGCGGTGAAAGTGTGATTGCCCAAAAACCTTAAAATTGCCCGACAATATGGGAATCAAACGAAAGACCATGACCCCAGGTTTCATTTGAACTTCCATATATTTCGATAAATTTATAGATAACTGAGTTATCGGTAAAAATGTGATTGCCCAAAAACTTTAAAATTTCCCCACAATATGGGTGTCAAAAGAAAGGGGATGGCCACAGGTTTCATCTGGACTTTAATATATTTCGGTAAATTTATTGATAACTGAGTTATTGGTGAAAAATCCTTAAAATTGCCCTACAATATGGGTATCAAACGAAAGGGGATGGCCCCAGTTTTCATTTGGACTTCAATATATTTCGATAAATTTATCGATAATTGAGCTATCGGTGAAAACGAGAGGGCTCAAAAGCCCCAACAATATGAGTATCAAACGAAAAGGGATGGCCCCAGGTTTTATTTGGACTTCGATATATGTATTTCGATATATTTATCGATAAATGAGTTATCGGTCAAAACGTAATCGCCCAAAAACCTCAAATTATTTAATCAATCTACCTTTCCCCGTTGATGGGAATTTCGAAAATTTTAAATACCCTTGATAAATGCTTCAGTATTCAATAATATTATATAAATATCAAAGTTTGAAGTTTAGATGAACTATTCGATAAATGCTTTCTGAGACATTTATATCCATACTTAAAGCCAAAGCAATATTTAACTCAAGAAACCTCACTTTCAATCGATTTCAAAGAAATGTATATTAAATAAAATTTTTGAAAACCGTTTTTCAATACTTACTATTTTTTCAAAACTCAAGGAACATAGACAAATAATTGACCTTCCAACAGTTTTTTATTTGACCAATCTACCTAACTTGGTGAACTTCGACGACCGAATTTTTACTTAAAATGTTGAAAGGGTAATTCGCAGGGGCGGGCAGGCTGCGGGTATAACTAGTTTTACATATATTATTTTATTTTTTTTTATTTTACTTTTTTTATTTTTTTTATTTTATTTTTTATTTCATTTCATTTTTTTATTTAATTTTTTTTATATTTTATTTACATTTTTTTGTTTATTTTATTTTACCTGATTTTCTTTAATTTTTTTCATTTTTTTGCTTAGGTGGGGTTTTTTTGTTTATTTTTTTCTGTTGTTGCGAGTGCGAGCTCACATCACTCTCAACCCCACATCGTGGTATATCATATGTTTTTTCATGTGAATCGATCCACCTTGTTTTACAAATGCTTTCTTGTTTTTATTAAATTGTTATCTTCTCAATTTTTTGTACTAACTAAAAAAAAATCGTATTCCTTTGTGATTGTCACTGTGTACTCCGTGCGCTATTCAGCAAAGTGCCAACTTTTTAATTAGTAAAATTGATGGAAAATTTATTGTTCGTAAAATTGTTACGCAATATTGTTTGTGCAAAAAGTGTGACGCATGCTTTTGGTAACTCAACAACTTTGTTGGAAAATCATTTAACGAAATAAACTTTTAAGCGTAGCGATTTTCATGTGAAAATATGTTATTATTGACAAAGTCTTTTAATTCTTATATGAATATTTGTTCAACTCTTTGCAGGCGAAATAACACATTTACGCACGCACACATACAAAAAGGACTCAAATTGTGTATTGCATTTTTCGCACCGTTATGGCGTCAGTAACACAAATGGCGCCATTTCCGCATCCGTTGCATAACGGCAGCACAAGCGACACGAGCGACAACAACAACATTAGCGCCAACAAACTGCAGCGCCTCCAATACCACCACCACAACCACCAGCAGCACACAAAAACCTTACCACAAGCATACCTGAGGCGTCATCGACTACGCACCAATAACAAGCGCGGCAACAGCAGCAGGGCTATCAGCACCACCGCCACCACGACTAGAACCACCATTACGGCCACATTGTCATTGTTTTGTCAGTTTCTCACGGTATTCTGTATTCTTCTAACGGCAAGCGGAAGCGTGCGAATGGCACAAGCACAAGGTAAGTTGAGATTGAATTGTCCTAGGGTGTAAGCGGGGCTGGGGAGCATGAATTTGTATGGCGTAAAAGAAAACAAACTGACAGTGGAGCAGGAAATCCTTGCACTGCTTCTTTCTGCTTGGTGCACTGACAAAATACTAACTTCTATAAATGAAGATATGTATTATGATCGAGCGAGTTGTTATAAGCATACGAGGACGGCTGAGATGTTCGGGGCATCATTTTCTTCTGCTACCCTGTGTTTCTCGATATCTTCACTTCACAGTCACGTAGTCCTTCACGAAAGTTCACTCCACTTTTTACGAAAAAATTACTGTTTCCGTGCTCATCTATGTATGTATCCTTTCCAGTTTGTTCCATCTTTATCTTGCGTTGGGTCTTTTTCTGTTTGTCCTTATCCTTATCCTTATCCTTATCCTTATCTTTATCCTTATCCTTATCCTTATCCTTATCCTTATCCTTATCCTTATCTTTATCCTTATCCTTATCCTTGTCCTTGTCCTTATCCTTATCCTTATCCTTATCCTTATCCTTATCCTTATCCTTATCCTTATCCTTATCCTTATCCTTATCCTTATCCTTATCCTTATCCTTATCCTTATCCTTATCCTTATCCTTATCCTTACCCTTATCCTTATCCTTATCCTTATCCTTATCCTTATCCTTATCCTTATCCTTATCCTTATCCTTATCCTTATCCTTATCCTTATCCTTATCCTTATCCTTATCCTTATCCTTATCCTTATCCTTATCCTTATCCTTATCCTTATCCTTATCCTTATCCTTATCCTTATCCTTATCCTTATCCTTATCCTTATCCTTATCCTTATCCTTATCCTTATCCTTATCCTTATCCTTATCCTTATCCTTATCCTTATCCTTATCCTTATCCTTATCCTTATCCTTATCCTTATCCTTATCCTTATCCTTATCCTTATCCTTATCCTTATCCTTATCCTTATCCTTATCCTTATCCTTATCCTTATCCTTATCCTTATCCTTATCCTTATCCTTATCCTTATCCTTATCCTTATCCTTATCCTTATCCTTATCCTTATCCTTATCCTTATCCTTATCCTTATCCTTATCCTTATCCTTATCCTTATCCTTATCCTTATCCTTATCCTTATCCTTATCCTTATCCTTATCCTTATCCTTATCCTTATCCTTATCCTTATCCTTATCCTTATCCTTATCCTTATCCTTATCCTTATCCTTATCCTTATCCTTATCCTTATCCTTATCCTTATCCTTATCCTTATCCTTATCCTTATCCTTATCCTTATCCTTATCCTTATCCTTATCCTTATCCTTATCCTTATCCTTATCCTTATCCTTATCCTTATCCTTATCCTTATCCTTATCCTTATCCTTATCCTTATCCTTATCCTTATCCTTATCCTTATCCTTATCCTTATCCTTATCCTTATCCTTATCCTTATCCTTATCCTTATCCTTATCCTTATCCTTATCCTTATCCTTATCCTTATCCTTATCCTTATCCTTATCCTTATCCTTATCCTTATCCTTATCCTTATCCTTATCCTTATCCTTATCCTTATCCTTATCCTTATCCTTATCCTTATCCTTATCCTTATCCTTATCCTTATCCTTATCCTTATCCTTATCCTTATCCTTATCCTTATCCTTATCCTTATCCTTATCCTTATCCTTATCCTTATCCTTATCCTTATCCTTATCCTTATCCTTATCCTTATCCTTATCCTTATCCTTATCCTTATCCTTATCCTTATCCTTATCCTTATCCTTATCCTTATCCTTATCCTTATCCTTATCCTTATCCTTATCCTTATCCTTATCCTTATCCTTATCCTTATCCTTATCCTTATCCTTATCCTTATCCTTATCCTTATCCTTATCCTTATCCTTATCCTTATCCTTAACATTATCCTTATCCTTATCCTTATCCTTATCCTTATCCTTATCCTTATCCTTATCCTTATCCTTATCCTTATCCTTATCCTTATCCTAATCCTTATCCTTATCCTTATCCTTATCCTTATCCTTATCCTTATCCTTATCCTTATTCTTATCCTTATCCTTATCCTTATCCTTATCCTTATCCTTATCCTTATCCTTATCCTTATCCTTATCCTTATCCTTATCCTTATCCTTATCCTTATCCTTATCCTTATCCTTATCCTTATCCTTATCCTTATCCTTATCCTTATCCTTATCCTTATCTTTATCCTTATCCTTATCCTTATCCTTATCCTTATCCTTATCCTTATCCTTATCCTTATCCTTATCCTTATCCTTATCCTTATCATTATCCTTATCCTTATCCTTATCCTTATCCTTATCCTTATCCTTATCCTTATCCTTATCCTTATCCTTATCCTTATCCTTATCCTTATCCTTATCCTTATCCTTATCCTTAGCCTTATCTGTTCCCAGTAAAAAAAAACACATTGTTATGTGAGGTTCTGCGCCCCCTTCTCCCTTCCTTCCCTGTTTTCTGGAGGTGTTAGAAAAATCTCATGGAATGTGCCTCAGCCGCATCATCCATTGGTGCGGAATGTTAATCTAACAAATTATCGAGCCCACTTGAGTACATACAAAAAATATTTAATCAATATCTGTCCCGGAAGGAGTGAGCGACGGCCTGATGGTTAACAGCTGGGTTTATCATTCCGAAAATTGTAAGTTCGATTCTCGGTGAGGGCAATATCATTTTATTTTTCATTTAATAAAATTAAAAAGACGGTCTCTACAATAATAAGAAGCACATCTTCTTGAAGAAAATCTATAGAGATATCTTATGACTTTTGTTCTATTTTATTAGGCATTGTTGGCTCTGTGTAGAATCCTTTCGTGAGAATGTTCTTCACGTTATGAGTCTCAGAATGTCGAAGTAAAATGTAATCGATTTATTTTGGAACGATTTTCCGTCATCCCTTGTCAAATTTGGTTTTGAGACAAGCCGGTTTCGGCAATGCGCCATCATCAGTGTCGATTTTCGTTCGGTTTGTCTCAAAACCAAATTTGACAAGGGATGACGGAAAATCGTTCCAAAATAAATCAGTTATTCACCCTGTCGGAAACATCAATCTTAACAAATATAAAATGTAATCATTTGTGGAACATTACCTCTCAAAAGATGTTTATCACTACCTTATCCACCGTCCCTTGTACGCCTTGCTCTCATTTATATTTTTGTAGTTAAAAGACGAAGGATGTGTATGAGCTTTTTGTCTCACATTTTAATTATACAGTTTGTAATATTAATGCAGTACAGGAAAGGAAATGAATGGATGGATAAAAAGCAAAGCAGTTAGGTAGGTAGTAACTACTACTTGTAGTTACGTAACGAGTGCTTACAATGCAGTAAAATGCATTGTTACACAACGGCGATAAGAAAAAGCCAACAAATAGGCGATAAAAAGAAAAAGCACAAGGGCGTCGTCGCCAAATATGAAACTTTTTAAATTATTTTAGGTCACTTTGAGCATAATGGAAAGCATTCAATGTACGAGTATGTTGGCTAGAGCGTATCTGAAATGTTAAAGTTAGGCCAGTAGTTGTGCGGTTTCGAGGGAACTGAAATAAGCAAAAATATGCTTGTTCTTATTTATCGCAACTTAAGAAGTTTTTTGGGCATAGTTCGTATAAAGTAGGCACATGACTAAAAATTTTAGGGATGAAAAAATTTTTTGTTTCGAGCTGCCTTTCAAACGCTCTTCATATTGAATCTGAGTATCATACTTTTGTTTTATCGATACGGTCTAATATGCAATGTGGAAGCAAGAAATGCATTCATATCATATACGTATATATGTAAGTATGTATGTAAAAGGATGCAATAAAATAAAAAAGGCCAAAGAAATTATTTCGCATAGTCACGGTAATTATCCATTCAATTGTCGCGTTTCTAGAGCAAGTGTGCTTTTTTAAAGCTTTTTTTTGTGAGGCTTTTTTATTGGTATCACAATATATTGTCTTATAAAATTTACAATTTCTCGTTGATCTCATAAATAGAACCATCCAATGGGAATTATGGAAAACTAGAGCGAACTGCTGACGCTATCCTGCCCAAAAATTCATCCTCCTATCCTATCAATATCCCAGGGCAACCCCTGCGACTATTTACTTAATAAATCTGGGTTTCTCCTACTTCGAAGAACATTTATTTATTGATATCTCTCTGACTCATGCATACTTCTTTACTCCGTTAGAAACCGTGAAACAATTATAAAAATAACTGTTACCAAGAGACCATTTTAATTGCTTCTGTCTTATTCCTGAACTACCTACGCCATTTTATTTGACATTTTCGCTGATGCGTTAAAATATGCCAACTTTGCAAAATAAATTCAAATTAAAGTGAAAGTGAAATAAAGCAACTCAACGCCACGCAACTGCCTACTCGTATCAATACAAAAAAAATGTAAAGTTAATCAAAAGGTAGAAATTTATGGGTTTGATTGGAAATATTGACGCGACAGTTGAATTGTATGTATTTGGCCATATATTTTTGGAATTTGAATCCTTACGCATCAGCGTAGCGTGAAATTTGAATATGTGACAGTTAATTTCTTTCTCTCATCTGAAGCATGAAGTTACATAATTTGAAACGGAATATCGGCGAAATGAAGCAATATATTTTTGTCTGCATACATACATACATATGAGTGAGTGTGTTCATTAGGGTGGCCCATATTATGTAGGCAAAAAATCAAATAAGATTTACAGATCTAGGTATCCCCTACATTTTTAGCTATCACCTAATATTCCAACGGCAACAGAGCGCTCAAGGACATATAACATTACCAGCTGACCCCGCAGACTTTATTCTGCACAAAATAGATTTTTGTTGAGTTCATTTCCAAGATTCCCGATTGCGACCGTATTTTCTTTATTCGAAAAAATTAATTTTTTGTGGAAGGTGCCACAAGCGATGAATAAGTCGAAATTTTTTTGTGAGAGTGGTATTTATATCGTATATCTCCATACCAATTCCCAGGTAGCTGCTTTGAACATTTTAAGAGATATTATGCCTTGAAATACTTACAGGAAGTGCCACGCCTTTTGCACATAGCCCCCACACATATTTTAATGGTCCCACCTTTACCGCACATAAAGATATTAAGCTTAAAGAATTATGCTGATGACCCAATGTACGCTTGCTTTGCTTGCCTTGCTTACCTAGGATTACCTTGCTTTGCTTTTAAAGCTTCTATGGCCCAATAGAAGCTACAAAAGTTGTCAAAAATACAGGATGAGACAAACAAGACAACAACGAGACAAACAGCGAAGCGTGTAAAGCGCTGTCAAATGGAGATTTTGGCTATTCGACGCTTTGAAGCGTTTCAAGCAAGCAAAGTAAGGCTGCCACTGGGCCAACTTTCATATATTTCAGTAGAGTTCAAATGAATTTTGACATTTCTCGAGGCAAAGCCAGCAAAGCAAGCCTGCATTGGGCCATCACCTTTAAATTTGTATTAGAACTGCCACGCTTTTTGTAGGAATTTAGCTTAAAAATTGAGTATGTATTGGAGTTTCCATGCCGGCTTTTCCCATAACTCAAATTTTTCGTGAACGGAACTACTCCCTTTCAAAACACTCACCAACACTTTCTCGACCCACACTTGGTCCAAAGTTTGGTCGATATTTGGGAAACAGGTTCGTCCACTGGACTTAGAACGACTCCCTCTTAAGAGCCCCGCAAACGACTTTTATTTGATATCCATTTCGTACAAACATACTCTGAGTCATACCTGCACGGCTAAAAATTTGAACATAAATTTTAAACTTTTTTGGACTACATATATGACCAAACCAAATTTGGATTCAAATTCAATCTAGACCAGTTTTCATGAAAATTGGCTAAATGAATCGGGTTTCAATTATAAACAAGAAATGTTTTAACAATTTTTTAAAGATAAAATAAATTTTTTGTCCGTTGGCGGGAATTCGAACCAAGACTCCCCGCATCATGCCCGTCTGCTCTACCACTGAGCTACATCGCACACATAAATGTTGTTGGCAAAATTCAATCTTGAATAGGCTTTCAAAAATAAATTTGAATTTTCAAACCCAAAAGTTTAAATTTTAGACCGAAAAGTTTTAAGAATAAAATAAAACTAAAAAAAATGTGGCAGCTGACAGAACTCGAACGAAAACGCTCAGGAGTCACAGCCGACTGCTCTACCGCTGAGCTATGACGCACATGAAGTTTTTGTGGGCAAAATTCAATTACATTAAAACAAACCAAAAATAAAAAATTTAGACAGCTTTATCATTTAGATTTTAAATCGAAACCAAAAGAAATTGAAAATCTTTGTAGGTATTTGGACGGTTTGAAATATTGTACAAAAAAGTTTGAGAAATTGATTAAACTTTATCGGGTTTAAAATTTAGGTTCATTTTTTTAGTCGTGTGGTCCACATTTAAATCAACATGTCGGAACCTCGTTCGCATATGGAACTAAGAACCCCACCCTGTTAAAACCCTAATCAACGCCTTTTTTATACCCATATTGCAGAAACGCCTTCCATGTTCACTTGTGCCCCCTATTTAGGTCAATATCTTAGAACCGGGTTCGCATATGGAACTTAGAACCACACCCTTTTAAAGCCCCCATTTGGTACCCATATCGTCCAAACAATTCCTAGGGTCACACCTGGTCCACATTTTGGTCGATACTTGCCAAACGGGTTCGGGCATGGGACTTACAACCCCTCCCTGTTAAAATCCTCATCAACACCTTTCATTTGGTACCCATATTGTCCAACCACTTTCTATGGTCACACCTGGTCCACATTTTTGTCGATATTTAGGAAACGTGTTCCTACAAGGGACTTGAAACAAATTCTCCTTAAAAATCTTATTAAGACCTTCATTTAATACCCATATCTCGGGAAACTCCTTCTAGGATCACAGCTGATCCACATTGGGTCTCAAGACCCTTTAAAAGATTTAAGCCTTTTAAAAGATTTAAGATTTAAAAAATTGAAAAAACCGTAAATTTTGTCATTTTTTTAACAAGTACAACTGCGTAGGAAGAATAAAATGTATTTATTTGATAGGAAAATTGGACGCCATGGTTTTCCATAAATGATATTTATGAAATACTAGCTGACCCCGCAGACCTCGTTCTGCACAAAATAGATTTTTGTTGAATTCATTTCCATAATTCACGATTATACCTATATTTTCTGTATTCGAAAAAATTATTTTGTGTGGTGCCACTTCCCCTTTTTCTATTACTCGAACATTTCTTGTGAAAATTTCATTTATATCGTATATCTCCATGCCAATTCCCAGGTATCTGCGATACAAATTTGTAGAGATATTCAGCCTTAAAGATTAATAATTCCCTGACATGAACCCTCAGCTTAAAAATTAAGTATGTTTTGGTGCCAATAACTCGATTTTTTCCGTGAGTATAATAGTATCGTATATTTCCTTATAATATTCCAGGTTCCTACCATGGAACCTTTTAGAGATACTTAGCATGGAACTTTCATACCCATATCGTACAAAACACCTTCCAGGGTCGCACTTGTTCTACATTTTGGTCGGTATTTGGGAAAGGTCTTCGGACATGAAACTTAGAAGCACTCCCTGTTAAACCTCTCATCAACACCTCTCATACCCATATCGTACAAACACTGTCTAGGGCCAAAAATCTTCAACAGAGAAGGTTCAAGAAAGAACTTTGACAGAGTAGCCGTAGCTACCTCAGAAAACTGTTGTCGTATGTAGCAAAACTTGATTTCTAAGGAAACGCTTTTGAATTCTTAAAGTACAAAAAGGATGCTGAAAATCTGAGAAGTTATAGGCTTTAGAAACAAACTGATAACGCCATTCGAAAGAGATCGCGAAGCCGGCTATGAGTATGCAATAATCCCGAAATGCCCAAAATTCACAAACGACATTCGTATTCTGAGGTAGCGGTTATAAAGATATAGATTATGCAAAATTCTGAAATTTAGACGTCTCAGCTTTCTTAATTTTTCCGTAACAAAACAAAAGGTTTTTATTTTAACCGGTTTTTTTATAAAACTTCTACAGGGAAGGTCAAAGAAAGCACTTTTTACAGAAAAGAAATAGGTTAAGCAGTTAAGGCAGACATCGCAGAGATACGTCTCAGATTTTTTCATTTTTCGTCAACAAAACAAACGGCTTTTATTTAATCGGTTTTTTTTTTAATAGAATAGAATAGAAATCGGTTCATCCGTTTAGACCGCCGTCGCGGTAATACAGAGTACATTTCATTTTTATATATGTATATAGATTTCAAACAGGTATAAGTTTGGGTACTTCTTTGAAATATAGCTAAGAGAAACCACATTAATAATATTTTCAAAGTTTACACAAATTTTAGAATAATTGGTCAAACTTTCAAAAACGAACATCAAAATTTTCAACTTTTTTGGAAGAATCTTCAGATAATTTTCGAGTATGCAGTTTTTTAGCCGATTCAATTTTACTCTAACAAAGTGCAAGTTAGAACTCGCTAAACATTCTCCCTGAGTTTTCAAAATTTGTTTTGTAAAGGGTTTTTTTTCATACAACGCGTGAACTAAATTTAAATCGCAAAAATTAGGGTTCATTGAGCACCTTTTTCTCATCCATCAAAAATTCTAAAAAAATTACAGGGGTATATTGAGCCCCATTCGAAAAAAATGGAGGGGTGCCCGGGGTGAATTTTTGAAGTTTGTTTTTTTCGACCACCCTAGTGTTCATATACAAATATGTCAAAGTTCACAAAAATTCATGCTAAATTTTATATTAAATATTTTAAAACAAATTTAGTATATAAATTTATCTATAAAAATTAATATCACCTGTTTGTTGCTCTATGCAAATTGAACTTACTTTCTGTACGTATATGCTAATCGTGTTTTTCAAGTATTTCAATAAATTTCAATGATATTCGTTTTATAGTCTGTTTAATATGTAATTTATACCCAGATTGTTTCAAAAAGAGTATCATAGCTTAAATCTACTAATGTACACAAAAGCATATGTATTAAATTAATTCAAATCAATGACCGGTAAAAACTTCCTATAGCTTTTTGTAAACTAAATTGAAAAAAAAAATTTGTAAATATTTTATGAGATAAAACTTTATCTTTTGCATATTTTGTAAATTAATACTGATAAATTATAAGCTTATAATATTAATAGATATTCATTTGCATGAAACATTAAATCGGTTTTTTATAAATTTATCTTTTTTTTTTTTGGCAAAAAAAATTTTAAACTGCATACATAAAAAGGTTGCAAAAAATGTATTAATTAAATTGTTTAGTAGGTATTTTTTTATAACTAATTGTGGTCGCCACGCGAATCTCCCACCCTTCTGTTTTTCAATATCACGTTTTAAGAGATATCTCCGCAACCAACTGAGATATTTAAATTAATCACATTGCTTATGACAGCACCTCTTAGTACCTTTCGTTTGATACCCATATTGTAAAATGCATCGATACAACAAAAACGAATATCATAAGATGCGGCTACAATGCTTCATCAATACCAACAAAGCATGCGGTCGATGAAAATGAAATCGAAGGTGTAGAGTCTGTTGTTTATCTTGATAGTATTGTCTCAAATAAAAGCGCCTCATATGAGGACGTTCAGTCCCCCATTGTGATGGAGTCCACAGGAAAGTCGACGACCTGGTGCACCAGCAAAAACTTGGCGCAGAACTCTGGATAAAGAACTCGAAGACGCAGAATACACGTGGAATGATATTACGAGAACAGCACCAATCAGAATACGATTCAAGTCGGTGCACCCCGGTAGTCGGAGCCTTATGCTCCAATAGGAGCTTAGGAAAATGGTGATAATGTAGATGATGATTGTACTAACATATTTTTGGTCACTCTTGGTCCACATATTGGTTGATAACTCTGAAACTGGTAGAGTTATCGAAGTAAGGGATATCTTAAATTACAAGTTGAACGTCTACTAAAACAATGGTGAAAGTTTAATTAAACTCTATTCAGCAGTTTTTGAGTCATACGATAGACCCTGTTACAATTTTATTCTATGTAGCGATCACAACCGAAAAACTAATCAGCAAATCATGAGAAATTCGGCACACAGATTACCCTTATAACAAGAAAAGTTTGTGAGAAAAATGCACGAAATCGGTTGAAGACCACGCCCCTTGTTATGTAAATGTTTTTCAAATAGGTAATGGACGAATTTTAGGACAATAATCAGCGAAACATAGTTTTACATCAATTCCATATCACCTCTAAAGTTTCGTTGTAAATAAAAGGCCAAATTTAAGGTTTTTTTATTTTTCTCCACTTTTGGCCCAAAATAACTTTTTTAGCACAAATGGGATCGATAAGAACTTTTGCGTTTTCTTCCTGGGGGTGAACCTTGTATTTCTTATATAATTCGTGGATAAAAGGTGGCTCTATCTCGAGAACTATAGGCATTACAAAAATAACTATTTTCATTGTCGATGGGGAACTTCGTGACAAATAAACGGTAAAAGAAACGCAAACTAAAGTTTTCGAAAAAATCCTGAAAAGTTCCAAAACTAGTATTACAATCGCGATATCTCAGAACTGGTTACTCTTAGAGAAAAAATCTTGGACCATATTTGTGAATAATTTCCAGGGCTACAAATTGGCCTCGGGTAATTTTTCAAAAAACTTACCATTTTCCAGAAAAGTCCCATAAACCTAAAGTTTAGACCTTTGACTCCGAATAACTTTTTTAGCACACATGGGATCGATGGGGACTTTTAAGGTTTTCCATCTGAAGGTGGGAATTTTTGTTGTTTCAAACTTCTATATTGACCGGACTTTTTTAGAAAATAAAAAAATATTAGATATAAAAAATGTAGTCATAGTCCGTATTTGAAAAATTAAGAACTTTCTAATAATAGCAGATATTCTTCACTCTCCTGCATTTGAAAAAATATCGACCCCTTGTCAAGTAATTATCGTAACGTTCATTTTTTCGAAATTTACTTTTTGATGCAAATTTACTTTACATCGGTCAGCGGATCATCTAGTAAAATATCATAGTTGTACCAAAAATGGCTTTCTTTTCTATGGTATAGAACAATTCATACAAAAAAAAAATACAAAATATTAAAAAAAAATAAAAAAAAAATGCTCTCTTGTAAAATTTTTATTTTGGCCCTTACGATTATTTGGCGAAAAGGGGTCGATGTATTGTTTTCCTCCTTATCTCTCCTATCCATATCCCTAATCTACACATATGTATGGAAGGTGCGACGTCCCC
>CAXKVI010000001.1:47617136-47757136 GCA_964058755.1 Campiglossa producta | reverse complement strand
CTCTTAGCGAGCGATCCAATGTTCAACCACATTTCTGTCATGTTCTGTTTTTCAACTCTATCAATGATTTTCTATTATCGTTTTCAATGATTGTTTTAGTAATCACCACACAACTCCAGGCACATCTTCAATTCTCGAGTTGATTGAGTGAATGAGTGAATAATTCCATCACAAGTAGTTGCTGAGCGCGCAGAACGGGGACATGGTTCTTTGCAACACTTTGCGAATCGCTCATGGCGCTCATGCGTATTTGTTACGGAACCACTAATGGGCCTTGTGGCTAACTCGCTACGTTCAACAGTTTTTGGCTTACAGCACAATTGGCTAATGGTTGGTTGGTTGTTTCGTTGTTTTCAATTAGTTATGCGCACTTCCATTTACGGCTTTCATCAGATATGATAGATATTTATTTTTATATTTAAGTGGATAGCTGCCGCACAATATATATAAAAATTTTTCAAAAACGCCCTATCTTTGTTTGAAGAATGACCAAAACGAAAACTGGTTTTCGTAACGCCCTATATAGTTAGTTCAGAACTTGCTTACATAGGACGCTGTTGGAAAATTGGATATTGTGGCATACTCCAGGAAATAGGTTGATATTCATATTGGCAAAAGGCTCATGGATGAATCATAAACGACTCATGGATTAGTCAAAAATGACTCATGGATGATAATGTATGAGTCAAAAGTGACTCATGGATGAGTCAAAAATAACTCGTGGATGAGTCAAGAATGACTCATAGACGGGTCATAATCGACTCTTCAGTGATTCAAAAATGACTCATCTATGAATAATATCTTGTATAATAAAAAAAAAGCCTTGAGTACCAATTGCTAGAGAAGTTTGATGTGTAGTTATGTGTATTCATTTTATATATATTTTTTTGTGTTTTTTCCCTGTCCTCTCGTTTATTTATTTCTTTTGATATCTCTTCTATAAAAAACTGCAATAAGCCAAATACTTTTATATAGAACAGTAGTATATGACCCAAAGACGAGTCATAAATGACTCAAAGACGAGTCATAAATGACTCATGGATGTGTCAAAAATTACTCATAGACGGGTCATAATTAACTCTTGAGTTGTTCAAAAATGACTCATCCGTGAATAATTTATGTCTCATCTATGAGCCATTTGAAACACGTCCATGAGTCATTTATTGCCCGTCCATGAGTCATTTATGACTTGTCTTTGAGTCATATCATATACACTACACATTACAGCATACCCTGGCACTGATTAAATAACAATGACCAACCGGTCACCGATCCACCAAATCTTCATCCACAGCCAGTTTCTGGTTTATCAGCAGCAACTGATAGTATGGTCGGGAATGCGGAGAATAGTGCTGCCGTACGCGGTGGATGGGCCAGTGGCTGTGGATGTCGGTGAACTCTTAGGTGGATTAGGTTACCTTATAATACAAATCTAAATGAGTTCACGTGTGGATTCACTGTGGATCAACATTCCCACCCAAGAACATTTGCATTCGTCTGCTGGAATCAGTGAGGGGTTTTTAAACTGATATGTACGCAGGACATCAATTTCTGATACATATATGCTTAGCAATGATAATATGGAACCACCGTTGGTCAGGGCAGAGAGTGGATCATAACCTGAGGGTACGACAAAACAGTAACATAGAGGGGAACAAGATTCTCGATTATTTGCCTCGACATAGATATGCTCCTGGAGTCTCGGAAGTTATTGCAGTCTTGTAGAGTTTCTAGGAACCTGTTGATTTCCTACGAAGCACGATCCAGAAGAGAAAAAAAGCTTAATCGATCCATTTAATATCAAAATAAGGTTCCAAGCAGACGACTCTGCCAACAAGGTTCCTTCGTAAGTAATTGCAATCAATGAGCCAAGATCATGGTCAAAGTCATTTATCCAATCATAAATCAAAACTGCTATCCACATACAAGCATACTAAAGTAACATAATTTAAACGCCATTCCTCCATCACACGCTTTACCATCCCGGTTTGCAAATCTTCGCTTGCCAACTTCAACTGCCTTTTTTTCCCAGATACCCTTCATAGCACGACGGCAACTCACGCATGCGCACACGCATCGTAGGCTACCAAGTGGCAAACAAGATATGTCAGATGCTCACACGCGACTTAAGCACTTCAGGTGGGGTGCTATAACTAGATACCACAACAGTTTATAACCATTGTGTATGTATAAATGTAGGTACCTACATACATACATACATGGAACTGCTTAGAGCTGAGGTAGGCGGCATAGCCAATGCAAAGTCTTAATTTAATCACCCAGTTGTCTGCACCTTAAGCTGTGCAGCAGTCATTAATGATTTACCAATACCTGCCAGCACACACGTGCACACATATATACTCACATGCAAATCTTTACCTCACACATGCACTCAACCTTGCGCCTTGCGCCTTGCGCCAGAGAAGTTGTTGAAGGAGCTAAATGCTTAAAATCTTTTCAAGTAGCAAGACATGAGTGTAAATACCTGACAGTGCCAATAACAACACCACCATCGAAATCAACAACAACAACAAGCACTCAAATGGCACTTAACTTAATGATTAGCTCTGGAGGGACGGTTGAAGTTGTCTGCGGCTTAGCTGTTTCATCACCTCAACGCATTTTGTATGACTGCATGTTGTATGTAATTAGGCTTAGCTTGGCGGCTCGACCACAGATCAATTGGGACTTAGGATGCTGTTGCTTGTTTACGTCGATAATTTGTAGTGACTTTGAACTTAACAGATGTATGTATATAAATATTAGTTATTGTATTTGTAATTAGTAAAAGTGATTTGTTGAGATAATGCCAGTTGCAAAAACAAGGAGGATATTCTTAGAAATTATTAAACAAATTACTAAAAACTATCGCACTATATCAAATTTGGTTGAAGAACTGCTCGTTGACATTTAACTTTGCATAGCTTTTGTGTGATACATATTTTGTTTTTATTTTATTTTATTTTAATTAATTTTTTTTTTTTATTTAATTATTTTTTATTTTTTTTATTTTATTTTATTTTATTTTATATTATTTTATTTTTTTTATATATTTCTTTTCTGTATATATATATTTTTTTTACTTTATTTTTTTATATACTTTTTTTATTTTTTTTGCTTTTTATTTTTTTTGTTTTGCTTTATTTTTTTTTACTTTATTTTGTTTTGTTTTTTTTTATTTTTTTTTATTTCAATTTATTTTATTTTTTTTATTTTTTTATTTTATTTTATTTTTTTTTTATTTTATTTTATTTTATTTTATTTAACTTTATTTTATTTTATTTTATCTTAATTTATTTTATTTAATTTTATTTTTTATTTATTTATTTTTTTTTTTTTGTTTTATTTTACTTCAAAAAAATTTCATTTTGTTTTAATTTTTTTTTCTTTTTCGTTTTTTTTTCTTTGTTTTATTTTATTTTATTTTATTTTATTTTTAATTCTATTCTTTATTTTATGTTTTTTATTTTTTATTTTTTTTTTTTGCATATTATTTTATTATATTATAACTTTATACGAGCTAAACTTGTATATATGTGCATATGTATATTTGTATATCCGGACTATCACGGGAACCACTTGACCGATTTGGATAAAATTTTGAATATAGATAGTATGATTGATTCTAAGACTATCCACTTGGGGGTTGGCTCTTGGGGGGTGTACAGGGTTGCCACCTATCTCAATTTGTTTAAATTATTGAGCGAGATATGCCAATATGGGTATCAAATTAAAGGTATTTTCGCCGACATACCAACTTAAATATTTTTAAGGGTCTTTTTGGGGTCATTTTGGGATCATTTTTAGGTCGTTTTGGGTTCATTTTCGGATCATTTTGGGAACGTTTACGAGTCTTTTTGAGGTCGTGTTGGGATTATTTAAGGGTAAGTAAAATTAGCGCTAAATTGATAGCACCGAGCAAGCTCGGTCACCCAGGTACATTTATTCTTAAGTTAGCAATCAAAATAACATACATCCCTTTTGATATGCAAATGTTACAACTGTGCCACAGCAGCGTTACTGTGATTTGCTTACGGCTGTCTGCTGCTGCTGCTGCCCAGATGGTTAGCTCGCTAACTGACTATCACTGACTAGTTGACAGCTGCTTTGCTGACTTACTGCATTATGCATGCACTGCGTTATATGGTTGAGTTTTCTTTGTGTGCGCCACACTGCCACTACCACTCGCATCTTTACATATTTAGTATTTATTTAACACAGCAAGCGTTCCCTGCCACAAAATGTTGCAACAAACCCAGGGGCAACATTTAATCGCATTTTATTTCAATTTTCATTTATTTGATTGAAGTGAAACTAATCGCAGTTGCATCTCGTTGGTTGGTGGAAGTGTTGCGTTTGATGTGATCTTTGGTGCCGTCGTGCTGTCACGCTTTGTTTATTGTTGTTCATATGAATTAGTGCGTTTTAAAGTGGGGTTGCGATAATCTTGCTAGCTTGTTGGGTAGCAATGCACACGTTCAATTTTGACCACGTCTTCATTTGTTGATACGAAACTTTAAATAGGACTTAAATGGTAGAACTGCTGTAAAAAATCTTACTGCGGACGTCTAAAGAAGAGCATTCTGAATCTATTATATCGACCTCAATTGTATTATACAGGACTCCCCCCAGTGGGAAATACTAGAGCTCTTGATATTCGAATAAGACAGACAATAAAACTCGAATACCAATATTTTTGACGGTGATCGAATATTCGTTTCCTATCGATAATTCGAATACTTTGCGGGACAGCAAACAAATGTGCTACATATTCATGTTTCTGGCGCAGCAAAAAATTTTAAAAACTGAATTTTTAATTTTTTTAAATTTCCGTTTTGCCAGAAACATCAATGTGTAGTAAAATTTTTACGTATACGCCATGGTGTCTCTTGTTGAGTGCAACACATTCAGGTTTCTGGCGCAACGAAAATTTTAAAAATATTTCTTTGGAAATTTTCAAAAAACGAATGTGCCGAATCTCGAGGAATTGAAGGAAGATTACGGAAAAACTATATCAGTGGAAAGAGTATAATGAGAACATAACCTGCAAAAACAAGCATTCTTCCTGACTTAAATTTCATCAGGTCCCGGGGAGATTACTGTGTGTCGGTGATTGGCCATTGTTAGCTTCAATATAGCCATTCGCCCAAAGGATGAGTGAGACAATAATTTGGGACAGTGTATCCTTAAACTGATTTATAGGAGGAGAGCTTTCTACCAGAAACTCAAGCTACCAGATTGTAGTGTCAGAGCGCAGCAGTCTAGCTGTTAAGGGCGCTTTTAAATATCTGAAGATATCATCGCCTCAACGACGTGTTCGCTGTTGCACAGAGTAATTTTACACAATAGACACATATTAAAACATTGAATATTAATTGAATGGCCTACAAAATACCACTTTTACTAATTTTTCTATCAATGGCCCATTTAGCACCTATACTCCACTACACACCTGGCTGACTAGAACAAACTGCAGAAATTGCTTAATTTAAAATTACAAGGTTTCTTTGAACAGTGACACAGTCGGCGTATATAAATATGCATACAAGCAATGTATTGTATTACTTTCAAAGTATTTCTGTGACACTTACAGCCAAAAGCCTTTCTTACAAACAGCGTATAATTCGACTCCTACACACATGCCTAAACCTCCAAGATGAAATGTTTGTATGATTTACTTTCAAGTTACTTTCCAATGGAGCTACAGACTTACTAGTTAGTTAAATGCGCATTTTGCTCTGTTTGTTCATACAAATAGTTGTATATATGTGTGTGTGTTAATAGCGAGGCACAATTAAATTAATTATTCAACTTAATTACATTGTTGGAAAAGCTTTCACTAAAAAGCGCACTAACTACAACGTAGCATTGTTTTATTGAGCGAAATGAAATGAGGTATGTATGGTAGGAGGAAGGGAACCTGTGAAAGTTCGTTTATGGGAAACTTTGGATTTTTATGTTTAAAATACAAAAAAGAGACCAGACACCGAGGGTTGAGTGGAAGATCACCGAAATTCGAAATTGTTTTCAAAAACACCCATCTCGGAAATTAAAAAAAAAAAAGACGTTAGTACCAAGTACTCGTGAAGTTTGATGTGTAAACATAAGTATTCTGCACATAAATTCAATAAAACTAGTGTTCACCAAGTGGCTGAGCTTCACAAGACTTCCGTTTATTATATTTTTGGTGTTTTTCCCCCTGTCTTTTATTGTATATATTTCTTTTGATATCTCCTATAAGCCAAATATGCCTCAAAGAACCGTTATAAATTACTCCTAGACGAGTCATAAACGACTCAGGGACAGGTCATAAATGACTGATACACGAGTCATAAACGATTCATGGACGAGTCATAAATGACTCATAGGTGAGTCATAAGTAACTCACAGGCGAGTCATAAATGACTCATAGGCGAGTCATATATGTATGCCTCAGTAAGGGTCTTTCTTTCCTTTCCTTGTGTCTCCTTTCCTTTCCCTTATTTTGCTTTTCCTTCCAATGGGGTCATCTTCATATCATATTGGGGTGATTTCGGGCTCAATGTGGGATCATTTTGGCATATTGGGATAATTGTGGAGTCATTTGGAGATCATTTTAGGGTTGTGTAATTTTGGGTTCATATTGGGATCATCTCCCGGATGATTTTGGGGTCAATTTGAGGACATTTTAGGATTATTTTTGGATCATGTTATGATCCTTTTGATGACTTTACAAATATAGAAACAAATAACAAAATATGTGTTGTTGTTTTGAAAATAATTTTTCTTTAAAAATCAAACATTTCAAAACTAAAAAAAAAAAATTTTTTTTTAAATGTCGTGTTTAAAATAAAAAATAAGTTTTAGATTTAAGTATGCAATTTCCATACTTGAATTAAAAAAGAAGCACTTAACTTCAAATAGAAGCGTCTTTACTTTGAACATGTTCATGTTTAAATATGTGGAATAGCAAAAAGAAGCAGTTTTTTAAATTAAAAGTGAACATTTATGATTCAAAACTGAATAGTGTAAGAAATAAAAATGGAAAATATTTGAAGCAAATATTTTTTACTTGATTTTACAATGTTATAATGCCCATTTTTAAAAAAAAAATTTGCATAATAACGTCACTTTAAAAAACGTTTTTGCTTAAACCAAGCATGTTTTCATTGATTTTGCAAAGTTTTTTTCTGAGTGAAATATTGTTGAAAACAGTTCTGAGCAAGGTTGTGATTCTGTGATAGGCCGTTTTGAAAATATTTTGATATAAAGTGATTTGAAACTCATCCCTCCTTATGGTTTTTGCAAGCGATCTACCAAACTTTAGTACATTCCCGCACTATCTTAGCATTCAAATAAGCCCCTTCCATATTCATTCAAATATTCATAGTAAGATGATTGTCATAAAATATATACATAGTATATGTAGTCTTTTGCTCATTCTCTTGAAATACCTGTAAAGTTACTACCAAAATCATGCCTTTGCCATACAATTGAACAATATAAAACAAAATAAATTTTTGGCGTATTCAACACAAAAAGCACATATGCGCTTCACAAGCACACAAAACACTCACATTTCTTTCTATCAATATTTGTGTGGGCGTGTGCTCGCACCCTGCAAAAATCGAGAGTACTATATTTCCTATCCAAAGAGTACTCCAATTGGAGCATCAGAGTACTCCAAATGTAATCCTTTTTCATATAAAAATTGTGCTCCAATTAACATTGTGATGTCCTAGGACTGGACCACCTACTCCAACCTTCGCTTTGTTTCTGATACTCCATGAAGTACCTACCGTCAGAGTACTTTGCAATGTACTCCAATGTTGTTACTTCTTGGAGTACATATATACTGTCAGAGATATAGTGTCGTGATTTTCGTCGATAAGGCAGTAGCAATGGTCGGCTTTCAAAAAGCTGAAGGTGGTCCGATGAGGTATACAAAGGATTAGTATTGGAGTACTCCAATATCAAAAAATTGGAACACATAATCCAACGAATTTTGCAGGGTATACATGTTTTACTACCACTTTTGTTTAGTTACGGTAAATTTAATGAATTTTAATTGAGACATAGTGATTGCTCAGCACTAAAATGACAAAGTTCTACGAAGTAATATACATATATGTGGCTTTATATGGGTCATTCCATGTCAAATAGTCAAATTGGTGGAGTCGGTTAATTTCGTTTTGAATAAATTTTGGTCGGGAATTTCCTTATATGATAAAACCAAAGAAATAAAATTTAACAAAAAGCGCTAGGTGCCGCTAAGATCGGGGAAGTGAAAAGTTAAAACACTCGGAGATTTTGTCCCGGTTAGACGCATTTTTTTTAAAGAATTATGATAACCTTTTGGTATATCGCCGCCATTAGTTAGTTCGAAACCTAGTTAAGTAAAATTATGAAACAACTTCGAAAAATACTTGACTATAACTTCTTTATTTTTGATATAAGACCCCTCTCCCCCCCCACCAATTTTTTGAAATAGTTAGGAACGGGCGATTCCAACCACTAGACGATTTGACATGAAATGACGCATATGTAATTCTGAGTGTATGTATAAATATTTTGTGGTTACAACTTTTGTAAAGACGAACAATGGAAGCCAAAAGTTGTCAAAGAGCAAACAAAGTACGCGTTGGTGTAAACAAAATTGTGGGTGAAAAGTCACTCATTCAATAAGAGCGAATTATTATTATTTTTTCTTTCTTAGTGCCTTGTGCTCTTCTTTGGCTTGTTTCTATGGAATTTTTGCGAATAGCAAGTTATAAAATGTGAAAATCAAAATTGGCTCACTTCGAGTACTCAATATAAAGTGTCTGAATGGTTGAGTGGCGGAGTGCCTTTCCTTGGCTGCCTCAAATTTTTATGCGATGAGCAATGAAATTTCTGAAAAGCAAGTGCCAATTGAGGAGCAATGATGAAAGCAATAAAAGAAGTAAATAACTCTAACTTTTGGTACTATTCGGTTTTTTATATCCAAGGGCCTTTACTGAGGGGGAAATATGTAGTACCGGAGTGAAAACTGCAACACATGTTATTCTAACATTATTTCCTTTTAAGTTAGCATTACATCCTGTTAAGTTAATATGACATCCTGTTAAATTAATATGGCATCCTGTTAAATTAATATGGCTTCATGTTAAGATAAAATTTGTTCCTGGTGAACTACCATGACTTTCTGTTAAACTAACATGTTTTCCTGTAAAACAACACTATTAATATTTAATATTTTTGTCTCTTTCAATTTTTTTCAACCTTTCCGGTTAAAATTTGTGGCACGAAATTTTATGAAAATATGCGAGAAAATAGTAAAAATATGGTTATTTGTAACATTTCTCAAATTTTCTGCTGTCATTATGTCGCCCTCATCTTCTTCTCTAACTCACTTACTTAGCATGATACCCTTCATTGCTCATTGTAGCTGACTGCTTTGTTGAAGTATTTTTCGATTATCCTTGTTGACAATTCACAGTCATTGTAATTTTGGTTATTTGCCAGATAGTTTTTAGCTTTGCTGCCATTTCTGCGAATTGTCATTGCTATGTGAATGCCTTGTCTTTTACTGTAAATTATGAATATTCTTTTGCGTTTTTATTCACTCTCAATTGCCCATTTTGACTGCGTTGTCCTTTACGGTTCAATAAAAATGAAAATCAACCATTTCCGGTATCTAATTGTGTTGTTGATGGAATGCAAATTTTTTATTATCAAACTAAATTGTACATCTCATAATTCAACATCGGTTTTATTAGCTTGATTTCCGTAGACAATTTTTATGACTTGTCTCTTATAATGGTTTTTATGTATGACATCTTCTTTGTGAATAGTTTAGGTCAGGGATTAAAATGAAATATGTATTCGACAATATATGGGTCCGTCCATGGCAAATTGTCAGATAGTTGGATTCGACCCCTTGCGATTTGAATGAGTTTGGGGGTTTGTTTTCCTTTCCTAAACCGAAGTACTGCCAAAACTTACGCCATTTTTTTCAAAAAGTTATTCAAAATAAAAATTTCAAATTTTTTCCCTTTTCTGTTTTTTTAAGTTATTTTTTTCAATGCTTAAAAAAATTGTTGGCCCTTTAAAGCAGACTTGCGTAGTTCATGAGCTAAGTAGTTCATGGAACTAGATCATGAATGTGATCGAGGGAACTAGTTCAAAATTTTAAATGAACCACTTGAACTATGCAAAATTTTCGTCAAATTTATAGAATTTATTGAGAATGAGAAAATACCGAAAAACCAAAACTAGTGCTAAAGTAAAGTCCCTGCCAACCAGGGCTAGCCATGGTGAAAACAAAATCACAAATTAGTGATGTGCAAAACAAAAAATTACTCTAACCTGGGGGCAAATTCGTGTTCTATGAAGTCATAAAATGAAAAGAATTTCCATACAAAATTTATGAAAAGAAACTTCAAATTCATACAATTTTTTTCATGTTATCATTTCATAGATCGAGAATTTCCCTTCAGGCATCGAAATAACAACGCATAATTCGTTAATTTTCGACACAAATTAGCAACTCTAACATGGGTAGAAAAAGAACCACGCTGAACAAAATTGCCCACTTTTTATTCTACTTTTTGGTAAGCGCGACCCAGTAATTTTCCAATGTTTTATCCGAGGCTTGTTAGCAGGGTTTGTACTACTGTGCATAAGGTGGTATTATTTTCCTTCAAGAGTCAACTGCAAAAACATGTTGAAAAGTGTTTTAGCAGTTATTTCCTAAGGGAAACAATAACAAATAATTGAACTAAATGAAATAAAAACAAACTACATGAACTAGTTCATTTTGGTGAGTTAGTTCAAAATTTCTGATCACTTTAATGAACTAAAACTCCCAACTCTAACTACTTTAAAGAGAATACCTTGTGGTCTAAAAAGCAGTAGAATCAGTTTTAGTTTTATCTCAGCTTGAAGGGCTTCCCCTAATTTGTAAGAGTTCGTCAAAACTTCCTACTCTGCAAATGTAAAATCAACCAAAACGCTAACCAATTTCTTTTTGAACTATCGCGAAAACAAGATAAGAAGATAGTTGCAGCCTTACTTCTCTGCTATAAATAGCATATTTGAGGAGTTCGATGGGTGAAAATGGTGGTTTTAATATGAATAAATGTACGTGTGTATATAAACCCATGTACGTAATAGGTACTTACAAAAGATAAGGTTTTGCAGCCGCACAGTGGTTAGAGAATGGCAAAAATCTTTGCGTTAATTATTAAAAGTCGAAAATAAATAAAAATTTATAGAAATAAAAAAAACACCCTACATCCAAATACTCTTCAAAAACTCCCTATCTCATTTTTTTTCTTTTGTTCATTTAAATCGGCATCTCTCAGATGAAAATGTATTTAATCTTAATTGAGAAAGAGCGTCCTTGAAACAAATTTTGAAATACAAGGAGTATTTTCAACAAAGTCTGGGAAGGGTGTAGTTTATTTTTCAGGTTACCATTAGCTACCTCTAAAGAGATTTTTTACGCTGAGCCTCTCTTCCAATTTGTAGTGTGCTGCTTTGAATTTTTTCCAGCAAATTGAGGAACCTTCAGTTTTTTGCCGACTCCTAACGCCAGCTGTAAAGCAGATGTTGCAAGGCCTTTCATGGCAGAAATACACTCGGAGGGTTTGGCAAAACATTTCCGTGATGCAGCCTCCTTTCTAAAAAAAAATTTGGTGCTGATTTTACCGGGTTGAGATCCCCGCATATATATCTGTAGTAGGCCGAGCACACGACGCCGCCAATATGAATAAAACAGGGTTATTAATATTTCTTCAAATTACTGAGCTATGGAGGTCCAAAAAGAGCCGAAAAATGGGCCATTTGAGTTTTTAATCCAGATTGTGGGAGAACTATGGCTAATCTAAAAATTTTATTAGGACTTTACTGAAAATAAATACTCTAAAAACGCACATATTCAAAATCATACATTAGTTTACTAATATGTTTTTTAGAAAGGGCGGCAGATGATGATAAACACGTTTTTTTTGAATATCTTGACCTCAGCCCCACCTAGCGGGATAATTTTTTGTAACAGGACTCTTGCTTTCATAACAAACATATGGACCATAACAAGTAAGGAAAGGGCTGTACCGAAGGATTTATACCTTTCATGAATATGAGCCACATTATTAAACATGTGACGTTCTTAAGTTGTTAATTAAAAGATGTATAGCCCAATCCACGTTTATCGGGACAATCGATTGTATGGAGGCTACATGTTATATTGCTCCAATTTTACCGGTATTGTCGCTACTTATACTAGACATATAATAAGTGCAAAAGGGGCAAAATTCCTAGCTGTATAATTGCTTAGGCTATAGCCCAAAACCGGTTTAACGAAACAATCGATTGTACGGGGGCTATGTGTATTATTAGTCCAATCTTACTGATTTTCCCGTTGATACCTGTTTAATTACAGTACTTATAGACCAAAATCGGTTTATCGGAACAATCGATTGTATGGGAGCTATATAATTTATCGGTCCGATCTTAGTGATTTTCAACATCAACATTCCAAAGGCAAAAAGAGCAATAGTCATAAAATTGCACGTTAATAGCTGTTTATTTACAGGAGTTATTGCCCAAAATACGTTAATGAGAACAATCGATTGTATATGAGCTAAATGTAAAATAGTTCGGATCTTACTGGTTCCGACAAATGTTTAATCCCACTTAAAAAGACGGCTACACACCCAATTTCATCCAGATATCTCAAAAGCTGTCAAACAGACAGACGGGCGGACATACAGACGTGGCTCAGCTCGTCGTCCTGATCATATCGGTATACTTATTGGTGGATCTATCTCTTCTTCTTCTCGTACTTACAAACATCGGACCAAAGTTATAATACACTGAACCAAAAACGTACATGTTTTTTACGAACAAAGTTTCATTGAAGTTCGCGCTGGTTTTTCTTAAAATATAAGAAAAAATTCATAGAATCTAAGAAAATTTTCTTACAATTTATGAATGAATACATGCTTTCTGTGGATTTGTTTACATATTTTACGAAAAAGTACTTATATTCTAGGAAATGTTCGTAAATTTCTACGAAAAAGTTCTTTGGAGAGGTTTTAACGAACAATTCTTAAAATCTATGTACTTTTTCATTGGATACATGAACTTTTTTGGTTCAGTGTACCACTCCATTTTCATGAAAGATATAAAAACGTATTTTCTGAATATCTCGACTACAGCGTCCCCTGGCGGGTTTATTTTTTGTAAGAGAGAGTTTGACTATATATCAAACACACGTGCTAACAATTAAAGGAATCGGATTTTGCAAATATAGCAAGGCGGAAATATATCCTATGTCGAGAGGACGTATCAAAGGAATGAACTGTAAAAAATTTCGAACAAAATTTTTCTCGATTTTTTTTTTATTTTAAACTACTGTGCATCGAAGTGATCGAAAGACACGAAAATAAGCTACCAAAGGGCTACGTCAAATCGCATTCAGTGTTGAAAGAATCGGTGTGAAATGTCTGCAGTGCGTTCAAGTGTAGTGTTTGCTGCCATACGTTGCGGTAGCTCAACGCAGAGATTCACAATCACAATTCGCCTTACTATCGAACAACTTTCCTCCAGTGATACGCTGTACTTCCACACTCATTCAATGCTCATTGCTGTTGGCCAAATTGTGGGCTGGCGTTGCTGGGGTGCGTATTGCAACGGACAATTGTGCGCTCAAGTGCAGTAAAGTGTAAAATTTAAAATCGCATAAAATTGTGAATCGTGTTGAAATTTCGAGATGAGTTTTCCGATTCGAGCGCAATCGCACACAAACAGCAGAGCAACCACACACACACACGGACACAGCGAAGCAAGTATGATTGGCTACAAATGTTGTGCGATTATAATGCGTTTGTGTTGTTGTGTAAGCCACACAACGCGGCATTGAGCGGTTCACCAACGAAATAATGCGCCCGCTCGCCCGCCCATTGATATTTCTGAACAAAAACTGCGAAAACACAAAAACAACAACAACAAGCGATTGCAACTTTATTATTGAACTCATATTTTTCGCATTTTCATAGAAATTCTACTTTGAGATTTTTTTCGCTTTATTTTATTGAGAATAAATATACATAACTTTTTATACCCAGCTGTACTTGTACACAGGGTATTATAACTTTGTTAGGATAACGGTTGGTTGTACAGGTATAAAGGAATCGAGATAGATATAGACTTCCATATATCAATATGATCAGGATCGAAAAAAAATTTGATTGAGCCATGTCCGTCCGTCTGTCCGTCCGTCCGTCCGTCCGTTTATTGAACTCATATTTTTCGCATTTTCATAGAAATTCTACTTTGAGATTTTTTTCGCTTTATTTTATTGAGAATAAATATACATAACTTTTTATACCCAGCTGTACTTGTACACAGGGTATTATAACTTTGTTAGGATAACGGTTGGTTGTACAGGTATAAAGGAATCGAGATATGTAGATATAGACTTCCATATATCAATATGATCAGGAACGAAAAAAAATTTGATTGAGCCATGTCCGTCCGTCTGTCCGTCCGTCCGTCCGTCCGTCCGTCTGTCCGTTAACACGATAACTTGAGCAAATAATGAGATATCTTCACCAAATTTGGCATGCGTACTTATTTGGGTTCAGAATAGATTGCTATTGAAAATGGGTAAAATCGGACCATAACCACGCCCCTTTTTCGATATCGAAAATTTCGAAAAACGTTTAAAATGGGTTAATTCAATATTAGAAGCAGCTACAATGATAAAATTTGCAATATGTATTGATTTAGATGTTCTAAGGCCGATTTTATAAAAATTTTTGAAAAGGGGGCGTGGTACCGCCCACGTATCTTTGAAGAAATTTTAAAATTTTGACTCTTAATAACTTCAGAACAGTTTATGCTAGTATAACGAAATTTCGTAGAGGACATACTATTGTTGTGGTAAATTCAGCTATAGAAAATAAACGAAATCGCTTCGCGACCACGCCTACTTTTTCATAAAAGTTATATTGAAAGGAGGTGGAAATATTGAAACATATCTAATTAACTGATTTCGCTATAATAATATAATTTGGTACATACATCAACTTTCATATTCTTTACATAATTTTTTCAAAATTTTGGAAAGTGGGCGTGGCACCGCCCACTTATGAGTCAAGCAATTTTTAAATTCGACTGCTAACAACTTCAGAACGGTGTGAGATAGATTTACGAAACTAGGTACCAGGCATGTTATGTTTATGTAGAGTACTACCACAGAAAATAAGAAAAATCGGTGAACGATCACGCCCACTTTATGTGCACAGCTGGGTATGTAATGTTCGGTTTCACCCGAACTTAGACTTCCTTACTTGTTTCTCTTTATTTTTTGTGCTCAAAGTTCTGCTCCTGTGCTCGTACATAAAGCTAACAAAAAATGTGGACTCAAAAAAATGTTCGCATCCACTGCGAATGCGTCGCGTCATTGTTGGATTTTTTAGTGCGTGAAGCAAATTAAGTAAGAGCGAGGGCTAACTAACGCTATTGATTGAGAGGGAAGCGACAAGGGGAGTAGTAAGAAGTTTGAAGCAGTTTGTATGAATGTGCTAGTAAAAGTGTTGAATAATTTGCCCGTGGGCGTTGGTTGATAGCGATGACCATTCCTAAGTGGAAAATGTAATATACTAAGTTTGCTATAAAAAATGTTGATTGGCAAATTGCTATAACTTCCCATTCAATTATTAAATTGGGAAAGCAGGGAAAACCGCAGTAATCCCGAGTTGATAACACTTGTATTAACCTGAATAATTTGTAGCAAGGGGAAAATTTAGTGCTGCCATTCTTCTTTAGCGTAGTTGAGCAATTATTGAATATTTAATTTATTTGTTTAATGGGAACGGTACTCGTATACATATATGTACATTAGACTGGGCCAAAAAAATCGTTTTTCAAAAATTATAGAGGTCTATCATCGCTAGATTTTACAGACTTTACCTCATATTTGGTATAAAAACGACAAACCATTGCTGTAGAACACCATTTATCTGAACATATTTTTAAAGGTAATCGAATTCCCTAAAGGTTGCATTGACCAAAAGCGGTTTTCTAGTGTTCTAGCCTCAAAAATTAGCATGTTTTTTCGATTTTCCATTTTTTCTTTCAAAAATTGTCAAAAATGGAAATATACATGTACAAAAAAGAAAATGGGCTACAAAAGAGGTTGAAAAACTATTTTTGTGACGTTACTCTTTCAAAACTTATTTAGTTTTAATTTAAAAAAAATCATATTTCCGTTTTTATACCAAAGTACCTGGGTGACCGAGCTTGCTCGGTGTTTTCGATTTTTGCATTTTTTACAATATTCTTACTTACCAACATAAACTTTTCAAAATGAATTTCCGAAAAAATATCAAATAGGTGGCAACTTGTAGTGTAAGATCAAAGTAGAAAATCTTAGAATGAAGTACATCTACTACCCAACACATTTTTAAGAAATCATGGTTGGTATGCGGCTGAAGGTACCTTTGATTTGATGCCCATATTGGCATACCTTGCTCAATATTTCAGAAAAAAATTAAATGGGTTTTAACCCTGTAAACCGCCCTAAGTGGCAACACCCAATTGGACAGTCTTAAAATCAAGCATACTATCTCTATGCCAAATTTCTTCGAAATCGGTCAAGCAGTCCAAAATGATCCCAAAACCACCCTAAATGGATCCCAAAATGACCCAAAAACGATTCCAAAATGACAACAAAATGGCCCCAAAATGATCCCAAAATGATTCCGAAATGACCCCAAAATTATCCCAAAATGATCCTAAAATGACCTCAACATGGCCCAAAACTGACCCCCAAAATTATGCCAAAGTGACCATAAAATTACCCCCCAAAATGATCTCAAAATTACCCCAAAATGATCCGAAAATTATCTCAAAATTACCCTAAAGTGATCCCAAAATTATCCCTAAATGACCCCAAAAAGACCCTTAAATGATCTCAAAATGATCCAAAAATTACCCTAAAATTATCCCAAAATTATCCAAAACTGAACTCAAAATGATCCCAAAATAGCGCCAAAATTATGCTAAAATTACCCCTAAATGAATCCAAAATAATCCTAAAATAATCCAAATATAATCCCAAAATATACAAATACAGTGCGGGTAAGTGGTAACCCTGTTCGGCAACCCTATCTTAAAATATTTTAGTAGGTATGTCGCCGAAAATAGCTTTCATTTGATACCCATATTGGCATGTTTTTCTACATTATTCAAAAAAAATTAAGATATGTGGCAGCCCTGTAAACCGCCCCAAGTGGCAACACCAAAGTGTACAGTCTTAGAAATCGCATACTATCTCTATGCCAAATTTAATAGAAATCCGTCAAGCGGTTCTCGAGATAGTACCGGATATACTGCGATAAGTAGGCAACCCTAGGTGGCAACACTACTTGAAAATATTTTAGTTGGCATGCCGCCGAAAATACCATATTGGCATATCTTGGTCCTTAATTTAAACAATTGGAATGGGTGGCAACCCTGTAAAACGCCCCAAGTGGCAACTCCAAGTGGTTAGTCTTAGAATCAATCAACTATCTATATTCAAAATTTCATCAAGCGGTTCCCGAGATAGTCCAGATATACAAATATACAAATATAGAAGTTTTTTTTTGGCCTACGATGTAAAAAGTATGCAACTAGCATCCATTTAATTCACCTCAAACTCAAACCATGAACCCAAAGAAATAACTCACAAGCGAATATTGACTTTAAAAATCAAGTACCCAAGTGCCAAATCAAAACGTAGTCGACTGAAGTAACAGCCAATCTTTTCGGAGCCACAAAATAACTATTTTATTGCTATGTTGCTGCATGCATAACTATCTCAATGTATGCATGTATTAAGGTTAGAGCGTCCCAAAAATGTATGGAAAAAATTAATATTCGAAATTTTATATGCATAGATATTAGGGTTGCCAGATTCTAAAGTGGAAAAAGAAGCACATTTCTATTTCGATAGAAAAAAAGAAGGACAAACGTAAAAAAAGAAAGTGGTAAGCAGTGGAACGACGAAAATCGACTAAAAAATTGAACCGTGTGAATCAGCCTTTACTTTTGAAAGTGGCACTAGTCAACTGTTTGGTGTAATGACTTATTGAAGGTTTTGCTTTTGGAGTAATCCCAAAACATTGCTAACGGCCATCATACAAATACGGCGGCCGCCGTGGTGTAGCGGTTAAGTGTTCCGCCTTCTACACCAAGTCGTGGCGGTTCGATGCCCGGCAAAAGTAACATCAAAAATTATTTAGAAAAACAATTTTTCTAAACGGGGTCGCCCCTCGGCAGTAGTTTGGCAAACTCTCCGGGTGAATTTCTGCCATGAGAAGCTTCTCAGCAAAAAATTCATTTGCTTTGCGAGTGCCGTTCGGAGTCGGCAAAAAACTGTAGGTCCCGCCAACTTGTAGGAAAAAAATCTCGTTTGAGGTTATGATAACCTGTTGGTATATCGCCGCCATTAGTAGTTTTGTTATACACGATGTGTATTGTCATATGTACCTGTCACTTTTCGATCCATATGTACTCATATATGTGTCAAATTAATAAATTTGCTCTGCGTTTACATGCTAGGTCAGATGGAAATAGAAATCATTCTATTGCTTGTGTTCGTACATATGATTTGTCAGAAGACATTTCTCTTTTGTGTTTACACGGTTTTTGTTTGTATCCACACCAAAAAGCTCATTTCATTTTAGTGTAACTAGATACTAATCTCAATGCCCTAGCAAAAAAAGGAAAAAGAAGGACAACAGAAGGACAAAACTTAAATGAAGGACATTTCTACACTTTTTCGTTTGGAAGGACAGGGAAGGACATTGCAATAAAAAGAAGGGCATGTCCTTCCGAAAGAAGGACGTGTGGCAACCCTATTAGATATAAAGGGTATCGGTGGGTAGTGGCTTACACAACGTTCGCAAATAGTCCATTGATCCTTCGAAAAACATATGATTTTAATATATAAAGAGCAAAGGACAAAGAACAAATCTACACCTTTTGATTTTTTATAAGGACAACAGGATTCTTTACAAGTTTATTGAAAAAAAAAACGTGAAAAGAACATTGGAATCTCAAAAGTATTTTAGTTGATTGAATAACAATATGAAATATATGAAATTTTGAAATTATAGCGCACTTATAGGTCATACACGGCGTATGAGTAACATTTAGTTATGTAAGAAAAGTTCAAATAAAATTGTTTCATGTTTTGGTTGATATCTCTCAAATGGATTGAGATATCGAAATGGATTGAGATATCGAAACAAAACTTCAACTAATTTCAGGCCCTCGTGAATACCTTTCATTCGATACCCATAATGTAAAATCAATTTTTAGGATATCTCCTGTGCATCCTTAAATATTTGTATTTACATTTTCAGGACTAAAAAAACAGGTATACTCAACCTATGTTCCCATCATTCTATGTACTAGTACTTACATATCCACATGTTGTTAAACAATTTTGGAATGCGTTTCCACTCTTTATCCTTTAAGGGATATCCTGAGGGTCTGGTAAAGAAAAAAACCAATTTACAAGTTATGAAGTCCTTGAATGGCAAGGATACAGCAATATGGGTAACACGAGTAAATAAAACGTCAAATTAGTAAAACGCAGTGGAATGCAGTAAGATTTTACCAATCATAAAACAACTTTGTTTCTTTTTTTGGGACAGCCTAATGTACGTATATTGACATGTGCGTAAATTGGCCACAATCGTATTTTTGCTACGTTCATAAATATTTTACTCTACACTCAATGGTTTTAAGTTTAATTAAAATGCACATAAACATACAAACATTTCCTATAGGAAAAAATACAGTTCTGAACCGGCGTGCTTCTAGTGAATATAAAATAAAGGAATCTAACTTAAAATATAATAAAATAGAATAAAATCAAATGAAATAAAATAAAAAAAAATTTAAGAAAAATAAAAATAAAATAAAATGGTATAAAATATAATAAAATAAACTATAATGAAAAAAAAAAAAAAAATTAGATAAAATTAAGAAAAGAAATAAAATAATATAAATTAATAAAATAATATAAAATAAAATAAAATAAAACAAAATAAAATAAAATAACACAAATAAAAAAATATCTGCCCACCAGCTATTGTTTTCCTGCAGGGTAGGTTCCATAGGCACAACTGTATATGTATCTATGTGTATTTGCATCTGATAATGCTCTTACCACAAATATTAAATTTTTAAATGCAGATTAATGGAACAAGAGATATAAAATTTGAAAAATGAACTCTGGGCTTTCTAAAGTAAAAGTAGCTATCAAAATCGTTACACATTTATTATAAGATAGCCGAAAATTCCCATTCATGCGACATCTGACATCAGTTATTAATACGAAGGTACCAAGTCCTTGTTCTCATTACCTTCCCTATCAAAGGTATGCAAATTCCAGCTGTATGTCCTCAACTCAAAGTCCAGGTTAAGTTTGCCGTGATTGTTACCAAACAAGTTTTCACCCCTTCGATGCTTGTTATTTAATTTCAATTGAATTTATTTTTAGCCAAAAACAGAACCAAAATTAAAATCAAATCACACCCAATCCAAACTCGCAGTAAATAGATTTAACTGCTGCTCTTTATAGATTCCAGTGGCTTTTGGTTCATCGAACCACATTCAATTCGCAATGCGCATCATTTTATTGAGCGCTAAAATGTGCACTAAAATCGATTACAGAAATACAAAGTTAGATATCTTTGGGCTAGTAGATACATATGTAACTGTTGGCGCATATTTAAACTTTATACAGACATACAAACAAGTGGGATTTGCTTAACACCGACGCATACGCTAATAGAAATCACATGCAAAGCGAGTCAATTGATGAGTTCATTTAATGCCAGTGAATGCAACTATCGTAAAATAGCACTTATTTGCTAGTCTGATGGTAGTGTTAAATACCAGGGATCGGGAGTATTAAATTAAATAAACTAAATTAAATTAAAATAAAATAAAGTAAAATAAATAAAATAAAATAAAATAAAATAAAATAAAATAAAATAAAATAAAATAAAATAAAATAAAATAAAATAAAATAAAATAAAATAAAATAAAATAAAATAAAATAAAATAAAATAAAATAAAATAAAATAAAATAAAATAAAATAAAATAAAATAAAATAAAATAAAATAAAATAAAATAAAATAAAATAAAATAAAATAAAATAAAATAAAATAAAATAAAATAAAATAAAATAAAATAAAATAAAATAAAATAAAATAAAATAAAATAAAATAAAATAAAATAAAATAAAATAAAATAAAATAAAATAAAATAAAATAAAATAAAATAAAATAAAATAAAATAAAATAAAATAAAATAAAATAAAATAAAATAAAATAAAATAAAATAAAACAAAATAAAATAAAATAAAATAAAATAAAATAAAATAAAATAAGAAATAAAATATGAAATAAAACGAAATGAAATGAAATAAAATTAAACAAAATTAAAATAAAAAATAAATATAACAAAATAATATAAAACATAATAACGTTTCTGCAGTTGACTTTCAGACTTCACTTTATTATTTGTTTTCTAGGACAAACATTTTTCTTAAACGTTGACTTTTATTGTCTTTCTGGTCCCTGTTAATTATGTATCCCATATAATCAGAACGGCAGGAAAGGTAAAATGTGTAACTATAAATGTCGATGATACAAAACAAACTTGCAAATTGTTTGCATTTTCACAAAATCTACTTATTTGCCATGTAATCAATCGCAAATGTGCAATAAATATCAGTTAGTTGGTTACTCATACGCTCCGGCGTCCCAGAACTCTATACAAAATGCGACACAACATTGAGTTGAATAACAAGTTGAAAAGGTGTGTTGTTATTCCAACGTGTTGCAGAGTTGCATAATTAATTTGTGTGCGGAAATTGGTTGATAAATTTATTGACCTAATTTTGTTTTGAATCACATAAAATGTATGTAGATATTTATATAATTTATAAAACAGTGGGTCAATTTTTATAAGCAGGTATATTAGGTTAGTTTCTTTAATCAGGGTACCTATGTATTAGTAAAAAAAAAATAGTTGGAGGACGGCTTGCATTCCCTTGATTTTTTCAATTGGCGTTACTTATGACTAAGAAAAGCGCTATCACCAAAATCGTTTAGTCGTTCAAGCGCCATTGAATGCTAATTATGATGAAGTTAAACTCTCTAATAGTGATGGTACTTAAATTTCCCTTTTCTACAAAACAATGTGCATGGCTCTTTGAAAATAGAATCTCGCCTGAAATGTGAAAATCCATTATATTTATCTATGAGCAAGCGGGATTGTATACATAAATCTCCATATGTCACTAGTTGAAACTGCAGCTATTTAGCCATGCAAACTAAATATTTATGCACATATGTATGTATGTATGTATGTATGTATGTATGTATGTATGTATGTATGTGTGAGCGAATAAAAACAGTTTAAAATAGAAACAACAATAAAAGCAATAAAAATGTTGTTTGTGTATAAATACAAAACCACATTGACGACAACCAAATTATTTACAATTTCCGTACACTCTATGCGCTTCATTTCCATGAATATAATCACATTTTATTGCCATAAAATTTCTAATTTCGCTGATAAATAGCGTTCGCGTCAGTCGAGAAGACCATAACCAAATCGAAAAAGTACAACAAAAATATTGTTTGAAAAAAAAAACAATAAATTGAAAAAAAAAATTTATAAAATTACTCATAAAACCATATTAGGAACACGATGCTAACGGGCAACTACAGAGATAATCAATGAGCCAAGCACATCCTGCACGCAGCTCAGGCGCTTGGGAGCGAGCCTATTGAGCCATTAGATTTGAGTGTATGTGTGTGTGCGAATACTTTTTAGCCAATCTATGCGTATATGAGAGTTTAAACGTGCCACAGCTATGGTCACATTCACGTATGTATGTATGCCCAGTTGTAGTATAAGCTTGCATATGAAACCCATTATTCAGCATTTATGTTAACCAAGTCAGAATAAATTTGGCAATTCAAGAGCACCAAAATACATAGCAAAATGAAAATTAATATAAATTGGTGCTTTATGGAAAAGCGTTAACACGTGCCCACATGTGCGCGAACACATAGAAGAGTGTGTTGCGTAGATAGGAAGGTTTTCAGACCCGGCTTCGTCGAGTACGGTGCCAGGCGAACACGGTTTTCGTACCGGCTTAAAGGAAAAATATAAGCAATTTTGGGGTCATCGAGAAATTTAGTAAAAAAAGTGAAATAAAGTAACACAAAATTAAATAAAATAAAAACAAAAAATAAAATAAAATAAAATAAAATAAAATAAAATAAAATAAAATAAAATGAAATGAAATAAAATAAAATAAAATAAAATAAAATAAAATAAAATAAAATAAAATAAAATAAAATAAAATAAAATAAAATAAAATAAAATAAAATAAAATAAAATAAAATAAAATAAAATAAAATAAAATAAAATAAAATAAAATAAAACTAAATAAAATAAAATAAAATAAAATAAAATAAAATAAAATAAAATAAAATAAAATAAGATAAAATAAAATAAAATAAAATAAAATAAAATAAAATAAAATAAAATAAAATAAAATAAAATAAAATAAAATAAAATAAAATAAAATAAAATAAAATAAAATAAAATAAAATAAAATAAAATAAAATAAAATAAAATAAAATAAAATAAAATAAAACAAAATAAAATAAAATAAAATAAAATAAAATAAAATAAAATAAAATAAAATAAAATAAAATAAAATAAAATAAAATAAAATAAAATAAAATAAAATAAGATAAAATAAAATCAAATAAAATAAAATAAAATAAAATAAAATAAAATAAAATAAAATAAAATAAAATAAAATAAAATAAAATAAAATAAAATAAAATAAAATAAAATAAAATAAAATAAAATAAAATAAAATAAAATAAAATAAAATAAAATAAAATAAAATAAAATAAAATAAAATAAAATAAAATAAAATAAAATAAAATAAAATAAAATAAAATAAAATAAAATAAAATAAAATAAAATAAAATAAAATAAAATAAAATAAAATAAAATAAAATAAAATAAAATAACATAAAATAGAATAAAATAAAATAAAACAAAATGAAATAATATAAAAAAAAAAATAAAATAACATAAAATAAAATAAAATAAAGTAAAATAAAATAAAATAAAATAAAATAAAATAAAATAAAATAAAATAAAATAAAATAAAATAAAATAAATCAAAACAAAATAAAATAAAATAAAGTAAAATCATATAAAATAAAATAAAATAAATTAAACTAAATTAAATAACATCTACATATGTATATATAAATACGCCACATGAAAACTTTAGGAACCTCCTGTGATCGAACCGTTTGACCGATTTGAATGAAATATGCACCAATGGAAGGGAAATTGAAGAAACTGAGGTATGGGCGGTATATTTCCAGGGGCGTTCCCGAAATTTAAGGATGCGGGTACGGTAGCGACCCCCAAAGATTTTATTTGTTGAATTTTCGATCACAAGCGATACTAGTTAAATTAAATTAAAAAAAAATTTAATTTAATTAAATTGAATTAAAATAAAATAAAATAAAATAATATTAAATTAAAAAAAAAAAAAAATAAATAAAATAAAATAATACAAAATAAAATGAAAAGAAAGGAAATGAAGTGAAATTAAATGAAATGAAATGAGATGAAATGAGATGAAATGAGATGAAATGAGATGAAATGAGATGAAATGAGATGAAATGAGATGAAATGAGATGAAATGAGATGAAATGAAATGAAATGCAATGAAATGAAGTGAAATGAAATGAAATGAAATGAAGTGAAATGAAATGAAATGAAAGGAAATTAAATTAAATTAAATTAAATTAAATTAAATTAAATTAAATTAAATTAAATTAAATTAAATTAAATTAAATTAAATTAAATTACAGCGAAAAATCTAATAAACAAAGTATTAACCATAAGCGACCAACAGTACTGGAACAAAAACCTGCAAAAAATACAAGAAATATTAAAAAACAATAGTTTTCCGCACACCCTAATAAAAAATTTAACAGAACAAGGAATAAGAGAAACAAGCAACAGACATAACCCAACAACAATACACAGAGATAATCAAATAAAACAATATTTCGGAGTAACATACATTCCCAAACTCTCTCAAAACATCAGCAAAGCAGTAACAAAAAATAATCAAAATATAGCATTGGCTTACAAATCCAATTCTACATTAGCTAATATATTTACACGAACAAAAAGCCCTATCGACAAACTTGAACAAAGTAATATAATATATGAAGTAACATGCCAGGGTAAAAAAGATGAAAGTTGCAACAGGGTATACATCGGAACTTCGAAACGTAAACTTGGCATCAGGCTAAAAGAGCACGATAGCGATATACAAAAGAAAAGAACTGCAACTGCCTTATCACAACACATCGTGACAAGTGGCCACACAGCTGACTTAGCAAATACGAAAATAATAGACCGCAACAAATACGGGAGAGCGCGATACACATTTGAGAGTTTGAGAATATTGGAAAAAAGAGAAAATACAGTCAACAAAAAAGAGGATACACAAAATATCGCAGCAACGTACCTTTTATGTTTATAATTACAATTTTAGTATGACGATGATACCAATTGATGATGGTACTATTTTTTAGTTGTTAGATTCTAAGAAAACATATTGTGTAAGTGTTGTTTTTGTGTTTTAATGGCTACACGTATATACGTAAATTTGTTGAAAAGTGTCTTATATAGTTTTTATTGTTGTTTTTTCGTTGTTAATCTTATTGTTGTTTTTTAAATAAACAGATCACCCCTGATGATGCTAGGAAGTCTAGCGAAACGTTGGGTTGGAAAAGTGGAGTAAAATCCTTTATTTGCACTTAAAAATCAATGGTCAAAAGAGCCTAACTCCAAACTTTAAATTAAATAAATTAAATTAAATTAAATTAAATTAAATTAAATTAAATTAAATTAGATGAAATGAAATGAAATGAAATGAAATGAAATGAAAGGAAATTAAATGAAATGAAAGGAAATTAAATTAAATTAAATTAAATTAAATTAAATTAAATTAAATTAAATTAAATTAAATTAAATAAATTAAATTAATCTAAATTAAATTAAATTAAATTAAATTAAATTAAATGAAATTAAATGAAAGGAAATTAAAATAAATTAAATTAAATTAAATTAAATTTAAATTAAATTAAATTAAATTAAATGAAATGAAAGGAAATGAAATGAAATTAAATTAAATTAAATTAAATTAAATTAATTTAAATTAAATGAAATGAAATGAAATGAAATTAAATTATATGAAATGAAATGAAATGAAATAAAATGAAATGAAATGAAATGAAATTATATGAAATGAAATGAAATGAAATGAAATAAAATAAAATGAAATGAAATGAAATGAAATGAAATGAAATGAAATGAAATGAAATGAAATTAAATTAAATGAAATGAAATGAAATTAAATTAAATTAAATGAAATGAAATGAAATGAAATTATATGAAATGAAATGAAATTAAATGAAATGAATTGAAATTAAGTGAAATGAAATTAAAGGAAGCTTAAATAAAATATAATAAGTTAAATAAGACAATAAGGAGAATGAAATAGCTCAGTTGTTTCTGTGGGTCCGTCCGGCTTTCCCTAGGAACTTGTTCAAGGATTTTGCTACAGATGAGCTAGAAATCTACTCTCGTTAATTCATAAGTAAATCTGGTTCAATGGACGTTTTATAGTCTGAGAAGCTCTCACAAATAAACCATTTCTTGATTTAAACGGAAACTCTTTCTTTGAAAGTTATACTAAAAACCACCTTGTTTTCTCTTGAAATTGAGCTAAGGAGCTTTCTGCCACCTTTTTATGTTCTTTTGGAACCAAGCTTTTACTTCATTGGACTCGATTTCGGCTCCTTTGTAACCCGAATTTTCTTTTTTTTTATGAAACCAAGTCTCCGCTTTATTGGACTTGGTCTTGGTTTCTTTGGAACCTAGTCTTGTTTACATAGAAGCCGTTTCCGGGTCCAAAACAAGTTTAAGGTTCTTGTGGAACCGACCATGACCCGGTTTTTTGCTCCAATTCCCGTTGCTTTCCTTCGCGCATCACTAAAACATCAGCTACAGAGATTTCATGTGTCGGGGCACACATATACTAATCCAGCGACACACACACACACAGCAATTGAGTGCCTCTTAACGCAATTTGATTAAAATACTTGAGTTTTAAAATTTAATATTTTCGCAAATGAAATACGCGTAAAAATTTTCAAGCAGACAAATATAAATTATAACTGTTTTCATTTATCATTTTCATAGCACGCAAACCCACAAAAAAGGTGAAAAACGGATACACAAATCAAAATTGAATTTCCCTATAAATATTCAATATGTGAATAACGCCTCTAGCGAAAAAATTGAAACTCCAAAAAAAGTTCGCACTGAAATAAATAATAAAATACCACTCCAAAACTGAAACTAAAAAAAAAACTCAAAAAAACGCTACGAAAAAACTGTCAAAAATCAGATAAAAATTGTTTGCATCCGACCAACGCAACTTTTCGCGCACACATTCGCCAAAATAAAAAATTAAAAAATAAAAACTGTGACGGAAATCATAATTGAGTAGTTGATTTGCAATAACTGACATTTTTACAATTTCCTTCCCCTCTCTCTCTCGCTACTTTCCTATTTATTACCAAATGCATGCCGTTAGTTTATCAGGCCGCCAAGTTGGGTTAAGCTAAACTGAAATGATAGTCAGCATTGCGGATGTGCATATGCCGCAATTTATTTTCATATGCATTTTGGTAATGAATATATGTGCATTAGACTGTTTAAAAAAATCAAATTATGTTTTTTTAAAAAAGGTATATATAAAAAGCTGTTAAAATAGTCGTTTTCAGGCTTGAGACTACTTTCAGGTAATTGGGTTACCCTTTAACCCTATTTTTTTAGTACCTATTTTTTAGATCAGGTTTTCGGTTTTTTTTATACTAAGTCTAGCTTCTCCTCATCTCAATATTAATTTTTAGAACGCTATCATTGCTAGTTTAAATTTTTTCTCTAAAACTACAAAATTATTGAATTAGAAAAAATGTGTGTCCAGTCTAATGTACATATATATGTACATTAGGGTGATTAAAAAAAAATGTCGTTTTGGTCTTACCCCCTAAAAAGTTAGGTATTGATGAGAAAATAAGCGTTGCAAAAAATTAGCGCTCTAACTTAACTCTTAGGGGTGGATATTTTTACATACTCTTAAAGTTGAAGCTTTGAAGCTTCCAAAATGGTATGCCATGTGCGATTATCTTAACTATTAAGATAATAATTACAGCCATTTGAAAATGACTGAGCTTTGTACTATTGCACACACATACACAGTAACACGCATAAAATTTAGTAAATTTTAAATGGCTGTAATTATTTGAATAGTTAAGTTATTCTTTTTTAAGAATGTGTAAAAATATTATCAAAAAAGTTTCAAAAATTGACAGAAAATTCACTTTGAAAAAAATGCAATTTTTCCCCAAAATGTATGGGAAAGGGCGAAAAAGATAGCCACCCCTAAGGGTTAAGTCAGAGCGCTAATTTTTTGCAAGGCTTATTTTCTCATCAATACCTATAGTTTCAGGGGGTAAGACCGAAAAAAGAACTATTTTTTTTTTATTTGAATCACCCTAATGTACATACATATGTACGTGAGACAGACAAGCATATTGCACTTTCATAGTGATTTTTTAAATTTTCCGTCGCTGCAGGTAAATTTACCAACAAACTTTCTAGTATTTTTTCCCAAAATTGAGATTGATGACCAGCGGCGAATGTAATTAGAAATGAAAAATTCATGGATTCTTATCTAGATTTTGTTAAACCAAATTCGATTTCGAAATAGTATATAAAAGCATATATGTATGTATTTTTTTATCATTTTTATGAACAAAGTAGAACAGGTGCCACTGTTAATATTTGCCATGGGAAAACAGATTATAAGAGGAACCCAAGATCTAGTACCAGAGGGTGCTAGTATCAGATCGTACCTGATTAAAATTGAAAAAAAGACCACCTTTATCCATAACGCTAACCTATAAATTGTTCAATGAATTCAAATTCAGACCAAGCTCCTCCGAGCTGTCACAAACTGTTCAAAAATTTCGTTGATTTTCTGGATCATGGATCTTCTTTAAGATTTGGCGTTTAATGAAGAGCTTGAGATTGAGGAGTTGGCGGCCGCCGTGGAGTAGCGTTTAAGTGTTCGGCCTTCTACACCAAGTCGTGGCGGTTCGATGCCCGGCAAAAGTAACATCAAAAATTATTTAGAAAAAGAATTTTTCTAAACGGGGTCGCCCCTCGGCAGTAGGTTGGCAAACTCTCCGGGTGTATTTCTGCCATGAGAAGCTTCTCAGCAAAAAATTCATTTGCTTTGCAAGTGCCGTTCGGAGTCGGCAAAAAACTGTAGGTCCCGCCAACTTGTAGGAAAACTCAAAAGCAACACACCACAAGTTGGAAAGAGAAGCTCGGCTAAAAATCTCGTTAGAGGTTATGATAACCTGGTGGTATATCGCCGCCATTAATTTTTTTTTATACCTTTCATGAACATGAAATGGTATTATAACTTTGGTCCGATGTTTGTAAATATGAGAAGAAGAAGAGATAGACCCATCAATAAGTATACCGAAATGATCAGGATGACGAGATGAGTTGATTTAGCCATGTCCGTCTGTCCGTCTGTCCGTCTGTCTGTTTGAACGCAAACTAGTCCCTCAATTTTTGAGATATCTGGCTGAAATTTTGTATGTGGCCACCATTTTGTAATATAGGAATCATTTGTCGGAACTGACATGATCGGACCAGTATAACATATAGCCCCCATACAACCGATTGTTCAGATATAAGGTTTTTTGGCCAAAACTTCCGCAATTAAAAAGTTAGAAACGTAAAATTTCGCAACTCGAGTACTTTCTATTTATGTAGTGTATATAGTGAAAATCAACCAGATCGGGCAAATGTAACATATAGCCCCCATACAACCGATTGTTCAGATATAAGGTTTTTTGGCCAAAACTTCTGCAATTAAAAAGTTAGGAACGTAAAATTTTGCAGCTCGAGTACTTTCTATTTATGTAGTGTATATAGCGAAAATCAACCAGATCGGGCAAATGTAACATATAGCCCCCATACAACCGATTGTTCAGATATAAGGTTTTTTGGCCAAAACTTCTGCAATTTAAAAGTTAGGAACGTAAAATTTTGCAACTCGAGTACTTTCTATTTATGTAGTGTATATAGTGAAAATCAACAAGATCGGGCAAATGTAACATATAGCCCCCATACAACCGATTGTTCAGATATAAGGTTTTTTGGCCAAAACTTCCGCAATTAAAAAGTTAGAAACGTAAAATTTTGCAACTCGAGTACTTTCTATTTATGTAGTGTATATAGTGAAAATCAACCAGATCGGGCAAATGTAACATATAGCCCCCATACAACCGATTGTTCAGATATAAGGTTTTTTGGCCAAAACTTCCGCAATTAAAAAGTTAGAAACGTAAAATTTTGCAACTCGAGTACTTTCTATTTATGTAGTGTATATAGTGAAAATCAACAAGATCGGGCAAATGTAACATATAGCCCCCATACAACCGATTGTTCAGATATAAGGTTTTTTGGCCAAAACTTCTGCAATTAAAAAGTTAGGAACGTAAAATTTTGCAACTCGAGTACTTTCTATTTATGTAGTGTATATAGTGAAAATCAACAAGATCGGGCAAATGTAACATATAGCCCCCATACAACCGATTGTTCAGATATAGGTTTTTTGGCCAAAACTTCTGCAATTAAAAAGTTAGGAACGTAAAATTTTGCAACTCGAGTACTTTCTATTTATGTAGTGTATATAGTGAAAATCAACCAGATCGGGCAAATGTAACATATAGCCCCCATACAACCGATTGTTCAGATATAAGGTTTTTTGGCCAAAACTTCTGCAATTAAAAAGTTAGGAACGTAAAATTTTGCAACTCGAGTACTTTCTATTTATGTAATGTATATAGTGAAAATCAACAAGATCGGGCAAATGTAACATATAGCCCCCATACAACCGATTGTTCAGATATAAGGTTTTTTGGCCAAAACTTCTGCAATTAAAAAGTTAGGAACGTAAAATTTTGCAACTCGAGTACTTTCTATTTATGTAGTGTATATAGTGAAAATCAACCAGATCGGGCAAATGTAACATATAGCCCCCATACAACCGATTGTTCAGATATAAGGTTTTTTGGCCAAAACTTCTGCAATTAAAAAGTTAGGAACGTAAAATTTTGCAACTCGAGTACTTTCTATTTATGTAGTGTATATAGTGAAAATCAACCAGATCGGGCAAATGTAACATATAGCCCCCATACAACCGATTGTTCAGATATAAGGTTTTTTGGCCAAAACTTCTGCAATTAAAAAGTTAGGAACGTAAAATTTTGCAACTCGAGTACTTTCTATTTATGTAGTGTATATAGTGAAAATCAACAAGATCGGGCAAATGTAACATATAGCCCCCATACAACCGATTGTTCAGATATAAGGTTTTTTGGCCAAAACTTCTGCAATTAAAAAGTTAGGAACGTAAAATTTTGCAACTCGAGTACTTTCTATTTATGTAGTGTATATAGGGAAAATCAACAAGATCGGACAAATGTAACATATAGCCCCCATACAACCGATTGTTCAGATATAAGGTTTTTTGGCCAAAACTTCTGCAATTAAAAAGTTAGGAACATAAAATTTTGCAACTTGAGTACTTTCAATTTATGTAGTGTGTAGAGGAAAATCAAGAAGATCGGGTAAATATAACATATATTTAGCCCCATACAACCGGTTGTTCAGATATAAGGTTTTTTGGCCAATACTTCCGCATTTAAAAAGTTAGGAACGTAAAATATTGCACCTTTAGTACTTTCTACATATGTAATGTGTATAGTGTAAGTCAGTACAATTGAACACGTATAATATATAGCCTCCATACAATCGATTGTTCCGATAACTCGGATCCTATTATTTTGTAAGTTTTTTTTAAATTATAACAAAGATGTGTAATGTGTATAGTAAATATAGTTAAATTGAAACAGGCTGTACTGGGGATCGAACAGTGAAAATCGTGACGCTTATTCATGAAAGGTATATAGCCTTCGGCACAGCCGAAGACAACTTTCCTTACTTGTTTTTTTTTGAGATAGAGGTACCACTGGGTGATATTCAGGTAGTGGAGTCTATTTCCCAACGCCTCGTTATAGAAACTTTTCGTCATCCGAAGCATACTTTTGCTAGAATATTCGCGCATTATTTCTTTAAACAAAAATCTCAAGCTCTGCGCACTCACATCTTTTGGTTTCAAGCTCTGATGGGATTTATAAAAATTTTAAATTACCAGAACGTTTGGAGATGGTCACACATTTCACCATGTTTTTTAGCAGTGTTTAGTTTATAAAGTTATTTTCGATTTCTGGAAAGAAGGCTGACCGGTTCTTAACTACCGAGAATTTATCAGGCTCGAGCATTATATCCACCGTTGCATTGTCATAATCGTAGTCCTTTTCTTTCGTCCTTCGCTTTCATGAATAATACGACCCCGATGCCGATATGAAACTCCATGTCCCGTTTTTCCCGAAGAGACCTAAAATGTCCCGCTTTCGACCAAGAGAATTTAAGGTTTTCAAAATGTCTATAAGAAGCGCAAATATTTCTATAAGGAGCACTGTCTCTTGGTGCGAATGTGCGCCAGAGCTAAAACTTTTTAATTTTGATTGAAAAGTAATGAAATACCAAGAATTTTTTTTCGTAAAGCGTCCCGCCCTGAGATGAAAGGAAATTTTTGTTTCCAAATGCCAATTTTGTGTCGAAATCCGCAGAATATGCATTTCATTTTCTTTGCATCACCACCTTCCTTAAAGAGGACTCAAATTGCACGTTATCTGAAAAATATTATTGTTCATAACTTTTGGAGAGTTGGTTTTATAAAAAACATATTTTGAGTACTTACTATTTGCTACATATACAACATACAATCACCTCCGGCAGCTGGGTGAGCCCTCCTCTAAATACATGCAAGCACTGGCTGCGTTCCCGGTTCATAGAACAAGCCGACGCAAGATGGGCCATGGAGCCGACTTGCAGAACGTCCAGGCAAATTTGGCCCAAACTTAACGAAAAAAGGTCGCAATCGGTAATTTATCTGAATCGCCTATTCATTAGCCCACTTGTGGGCCTTCTTACAGGACACTGTCTTATGGGAACCCATGGCGCTCTCATGGGCCTGTATACACATGACTTCTGCCGCAGCTGCAGGGACGAGGAGGGGATAGAAAGTGTAGAACACTATCTATGCCACTGTCCCGCTCTGTCGAAAACCAGGTACCGATGTCTCCGCAAACACTCCTCGATGCCTTGCGCAGCTACAATCTGCAAATATAGATGATATTCTGCGCTACATCAGACAAACGCGCTGGTTTAGCTTCATGGGTGTATGAACTCCGGCCCTAAACACATGGAATCTTGGGGGATCCGTCTGTCTGTCATCTCCATATAGAGATTGTTGTACTTTGTATGGGGGTGACGGGCGGACGGATCCTTTCAAGGTTTTTATGTGTTTTGGGGCCTCCTGCCTCGACCCGTCCCAGCGGAGCGGTCGTATCTCGGAAGGTTTTTTTACAAAACTTTTTGGGGGATGCAACCGTTCTGCTGGGTTAGGTCGATCTACAGAAAGGGAAATCAGGGCTCTTTTCGTGGTATCACAACGGACCAAACTAAGGCCCACGTGAGCCTCCGCCTGGACTGCGGAGGCAGCCACTTTAACATAACATAACATAACTATTTGCTGTTAAATTTCGAATCTTGCAAAATATGATGTATTATAAAATTATGCAAATTTACAGCGAAGCTCGATCAGCTGTTTTGATATGAGACAATGAAGTGAGTTGCCATACGTCTTAAAATAACTTAAAATAACAGAGAAAAGTTTAGCTCACTCTATTTAAAAAAAACTAGCTAATTTGATTAAATTAGTACATTAGTTCCTTACTTCAAAAACTATCCTATATCTAATATAATTTAAGATTTCAATAAATTTGAAACTTTTATTAAAAAATGTGTCTCTGCACATTTGGTTGTTATCTCATAGGTAGTTGTTCCAACTTCCACGATTTTGATACGAATTCGACCTAAACCTCTACCTTATTTTGTACCATTTTATTCACATCCCGGATTCCGTGATCGGGATCCCACGAAAATGCCGGAACACGTGCAAAAGTGTCGGGGAAGGTTTCAAAAGACGTGTTTCGGCTTCAATTCCAATAATCCGAAAGCGGAAATTTCGGGTTTTTTGGCAGTGATAAATTATTGGCAAAAAAAATTCTCTTTGTTGCTTTTTACTTGTAGTCTATTGCTGTAAATACCGACGGTATTGTGAAGCAATTTTCGGGATTCTATGAAAATGTGTTTTTTTTTTAGAAAAAATTACCCACGCGCTGCAGGAACCAGACAAGCCGACATATGTTTCGATGATACTGGAATTACACCTCTTCATGGACTTTTCTTCCCGGCATTGTGAGAGTCGAACTCACAACACTGTAGTGACTTGTATGCTAGAAGGTCTAACACCTTAGGCCACTACCCAGCTTGAAGAAAACCCTACCGTATGCGTTTTCATATGTGCAAAACAGCTTTCTGAGTTGAAGTATCGCTCCCGGATTATGCATACCGAGGTTAAAACGCGTACATATTTTAATCCCTCCATAAACCTTTTTAGACGGTATCTGAGATAATCCCAAAAAAAAACCATTTTAAAATCCCGATATCATGAGGTTTTGTCACAAAGCTTCGGGACTTGATGCTTTCAGCTGTATGCCTATTTATAAAAGTACTGAAAACATAAATTATACTATCGTAGTACCTCTGAAATCACGCTCGCCGTAAAACAAAAACTTTATACAACTTTTATTACTTCTTCAAAACCCATATTATTCTGAGACCATAAAAAATTCAACAAATCATCGTTTAACGTCAATATTCTCACCTCGCATCGCATACATATTACTTTCTCACCTAACACTTAACACCTTAACACTTACAAGCCACCCCTTTTTTGCATTGCAGATGATCCATATGACGCAGCCAACTTCATTCTAGCACCGGACACACCACGCACACAACCCTCATACGCAGACTCAAACTCCGATACGGCCATGCCAAACGTATTTTATTGCCCTGCTGAGGGTTTGTACGCTGATGACTACGATTGCCGTGTATATTATCGTTGTGAAGCAAAAACAAATGACTACATTAAAGCTTACACATTCACATGCAAGCCAGGCACCGTATTCTCACGTCACTTGCGTCTTTGTATGCCACCCCAGTTGGCGGGCCGTGAGGAATGTAATGCTTATATGAATGAAATTGATGCGGACAATGCCGATAATGGTGATGATGGGCAGCAACAACAGCAAAAAGAACAACCACAACAGCAACAACAACAACATCCATTACTGATATACGGTATTGGCAATATTGATAATGGCATATACGCGACCGCAAGCAAAACTGGCGCTAACGCACCTACACTGTACGTAGGTGAGGCTGGCGCAGCGCGAAATCCATTGCAAAAAAATTATGGCCTGTCAGGTTTGGGTGGCGTTTCCGTCATTTCCTTTTCCACATCATCAGCGCGTTCAGCAGGTGGCAATGCGCCCAATGAACAGGGACCTCCTTGTGAAGATGATGGATTTATGAGCGATCCAGATGATTGTACAATCTTCTATCGATGCATTTCAACTGGGCGCAATTTCAATAAAATCGGCTTTCGCTGCTCGGATGGCACTGCGTGGGATGGTGTTTTGCAATCATGTAACCACATACAGACTGTGCGCTCTAATGGTGGTTGTAGAGGTAAGGCGGATAATCTAGTGTTGGCTGATAATGAAGCGACGATGGCAGCTCAATCGGCACAAAGCAACAAACAGAATACAACACAATCGAGTAATAGCCAACAAAGTTCATCTTCCAATACATCCTCATCATCATCGTCGTCGTCAAGCTCTCAGTCCTCCAGCTCATCTAACTCACAAACTCAATCAAGTACACAAAGCTCAAGTTCAAGTAGTCAACAAACAGAGTCTTCCAATACGAACTCAAATTCAACTGAGAGTAGTAGCAGCAATAATGAAATTGGAAACGCAGCGAACAGTAATAATCAATCAAGTGAAAGCACGCAATCGAATAACAACAACCAATCGAACGAAAGCAACCAAACGGGTGGCAGTAATAATAATCAGTCAGGATCAAGCAACCAATCTGTCAATCAGAGTCAGACTAACTCGAGCAATCAATCTGAAGAAAATGCTCAATCCAGTTCAAACAATCAATCAGGTGCAAACAATCAATCAAACTTAACCAACAATAGTCAAAGTGGAAATACAGCGACCAATAACAACCAATCAAACGAAAGCAATCAAGCTACGAACAACCAATCTGGACTGAACTCTCAGTCCAGCTCAAACAATCAGTCTAGCTCAAACAATCAATCAGGTATAAACAATCAATCAAACTCTAGCAATCAATCTACTTCACACAATCAATCTACCTCAAATAATCAAGCCTCCTCAAACAATCAATCCAACGAAAACAACCAATCAAATTCAGGCAACGAGCCCAATTCAAGCAATCAGTCTGGCTCAAGCAATGAATGCGTACACCATGAAACATATATACCCGACGAGAAGGATTGTACAAAGTTTTATCGTTGTCGAGACAATGGAATTAGTGGTTTGGAAAAAGTACCCTTCACATGTGGGCCCGGTACTGTTTGGAATCAGGAGGAGAAAGTGTGTGATTTTCCCACGAGCGAACAGAAAGAAAAATGTAAAGCCATGATGAACTTGGGTGGCTCCTCAAGTGGTAGTCAACAATCAAGCAGTGGTGAACAATCAAACAGTGGTCAGCAAACAAGCACAGGTCAGCAATCCAGCAGTGGCCATCAATCTTCCAGTAACCACAACAACAATGAATCCTCTAATAACAATCAAAATACATCCAGCTCAAGTAGCAATCAATCAGGCTCGGAAAATCAATCCTCAAGCAACAATGAGAATGCCGCAAGCTCCAGTAGCAACCAATCAAATCAATCGTCGAGCAACAATGAAAACTCATCAAGCTCTTCCAGTAATCAATCCTCAAGTAACAATGAGAGCTCCGCGACCTCCACTGGCAACCAATCTTCGAGTAACAATGAGAACTCATCAAGCTCTTCCAGTAACCAATCCTCAAACAACAACGAGAACGGCGCAAGCTCCACTAGCAATCAATCAAACCAATCAGCGAGTAACAATGAGAGCTCGTCAAGCTCTTCCAGTAATCAATCCTCAAACAACAACGAGAATGGCGCAAGCTCTACTGGAAATCAATCAAATACATCAAATCAATCATCCAGTAATAATGAGAACTCATCCAGCACTTCCAACAATCAATCAAACCAGGCCGGTTCAAGCGAAAATCAATCTAACAACAATAACAATCAATCGAATCAGCAACAGTCCGGGAGCGAGCAACAACAACAATCAAACAGTACATCTTCTATTTCAAAACCCTCCCATCCCGATGGAAGTTGCACGAGTGAGGAGACGTACTTACCAGATAAGATAGACTGCCGGCGATTCTACCGCTGTGTTGATAACGGTAACGGAGGTTTCGATAAAGTGGCTTTTGATTGTGCACCCGGCACAGTATGGGATGCAAATATTTTAGGTTGTAACTACCCAAACGAAGTTCAAAAGGAACATTGTCTTGTTATGGCAGGTGGTGCAGGGGGTGCATCCCAAACGGGCTCTGAAGCGAATCAAGCCGGCTCATCAAGCACAGGCACGAGTTCTAACCAACAAGGTTCATCAAGTTCAAGTGGCCAGTCGGGCTCGGAACAACAATCTTCAAGTAATAGCCAATCAAGCTCCTCAAACAACACAAGTTCAAGCAACGCTCAGGAAAGTTCATCAGGCCAAAGCATCGGCTCTAATAATACACAGGAATCCGCATCACAAGGCACAGCAGGATCACAAAGCGCGGAAAATCAGAGTTCGACTGGCTCACACGGTTCTACAGCTACCGAGGGTTCTGGCAGTAACCAGAGCTCCTCTTCCAATAATCAGGGCTCATCTTCAACGGAAGGTTCCTCTGCTAACCAAGGCTCGTCTTCAAGTCAAAGTTCCACTTCTAATCAAGGCTCGTCTTCAAGTCAAAGTTCTTCTTCTAATCAAGGCTCGTCCTCAAGTCAAAGCTCCTCTTCTAATCAAGAGTCCTCTTCAAGTCAAAGTTCCAATTCTAATCAAGGCTCGTCTTCAAGTCAAAGTTCTTCTTCTAGTCAAGGCTCGTCCCCAAGTCAAGGCTCTTCTTCTAATCACGGCTCGTCTTCAAGTCAAAGCTCCTCTTCTAATCAGGGATCTTCCTCTACAAATCAGGGTTCCTCTTCAAATCAAAGTTCCTCTTCCAACCAAGGGTCCTCCTCTACAAGTCAAGGCTCCTCTTCAAGTCAAAACAACAACAACAATAATCAAGGTTCAAGCAGCTCTCAATCCTCCAGCTCTGGTCAATCTTCATCTAAACCCTCGGGCAATTGTGATGGACAAACACAATTTGTGGGTGATGCAAATGATTGTGCAAAGTTTTATCGTTGCGTTGATAATGGTAAGGGGGGTTACGATAAAATAGCTTTTACCTGTGGACCTGGTACCGTTTGGGACAGTGCGATCACAGCTTGTAATTATCCTTGGGCGGTCAAAGATACAAAATGCGGTACAGGTAGTGGATCACAGCAGCCGATAACTCAAGCTCCCTCGACACCAGCGCAGCATCAAACCACACACCGTCCCACTACAGGCAGCACTCAGCATACCACAAAGCCTCCAGCGGATCCAACAAAACCAACCACTTCATATCCACCGCACACAACAGGACGGCCATCAGAGGCACCTGTCACACATCCACCCGCTGCAAGCACTCCACCTACCATACTCACAGAGGGTATATGCCGTCAGGAAGGCTTTATTGGTGATCCGAAGGACTGTACAGTTTTTTATCGCTGCGTAAGCAATGGACAAGGTGGTTTCACGCAGTATCCATTTAAATGTGGAGACGGAACTGTGTGGGACAACGACATTCAAACGTGTAACCATGACTTGAACAAATGTAATCCGAATGTGGGCTCAGACAAACCAGCTGGTCCTGTATACACAACTACAACGTCACGACCTTCTACAACTCAACCCACAGCAAAGCCAACCCCTCCTAGGCCGATAACTACGCAGAAACCCAGTTACGAATCAACAACACAATATCCATCCACGACGATGTATCCAACAACAAAACCAGAATATACCACGAAATATCCAAGCACCCAAGTAACCACAGAGTCTACTACAGTCGCCGACCTCAGCACAACTGCTAAACCAATACCAAATCTTCCACCAGGCACTCAGTGCACAGCCGACGGTTTTATGCCGGATCCAAATAATTGTCGTATATTCTATCGCTGTGAAGCCTCTGGAAATGGCTATGTGAGGCATGAATTCAAATGTGCCAAGGGTACTGGCTGGAATGAGGAGAAACAAACTTGTGATTACGCAGGCAATATCGATAGATGCGCAGGACAAACCGAGGAGCCCGGACCCGAGCCAGGTACTACAACAGAAACACACTTCGATACAACAACAGTACCAACTACATCCACGACAATGTATCCAACAACAAAACCAGAGTATACTACGAAATATCCAACCTCAGCAGTTACCACAGAGTCTACTACATCCTCCACGACGTATCCAACGACAAAACCAGAGTATACCACAAAACATCCAAGCTCCCCAGTTACTACCGAGTCTACTACATCCTCAACGACATATCCAACAACAAAACCAGAGTATACCACGAAATATCCAAGCTCGCCAGCTACCACCGAGTCAACTACAATCGCCGCTCTCACCACAACTTCTAAACCAATACCAAATCTTCCCCCAGGCACTCAGTGTACAGCTGAAGGTTTTATGCCGGATCCGCATAATTGTCGTAAATTCTATCGCTGTGAAGCATCTGGAAACGGCTATGTGAGGCATGAATTCACTTGTGCTAAGGGTACTGGCTGGAATGAAGAGAAGCAAACTTGTGATTACGCAGGCAACATTGATAGATGTGCCGGACAAACCGAGGAGCCCGAGCCAGTTACTACAACGGAAGTACACATTGAAACAACAACGGATAGCACTACGCCAGGATATGGGAAACCCACGACTACAACTACAATACCATCTTTAAGTGAAACCACAAGCCAAGCGACAACTACAAGTATTCCTACCACGTGGACTACTGCGTCACCGCTTTCAACTGCTCGTCCAGCTACAACTCCTACAACATGGCCTCCAACAACAACAACAACCACTCTGCCCACAACAACAATGCAAATCCCGACCACAGAAAGCACTTCAACGACCACAATGGAACCGACTTCGACAACGCATGTGCCCAATTTACCTCCTGGTCAAACATGTCCAAACGGTGAAGGATTTATGGCCGATCCCATGAATTGTCGGATATTCTATCGATGCGTGAAAAATGGGGATAAGTATGTACGTCACGAGTTCACTTGCGCCAAGGGCACAGGTTGGACCGAAGACAAACAAACTTGTGATTATGCTGCAAACATCGAACGTTGTCGTGGACAGCCCGAGACGTCTACACCCACAGCAACAGAGACAACTACTATGGGGTCTACCTCAAAACCGGGCTATATACCTACGACTCAAGCTCCCACTACAACAACTGATAAGCCAGCAGATTTTACTACCACAACGCCGTCCACGACAGAGGAATATCCAACCACAACCGCGGAACCGCTCAATTATGAATGCACGGCTGAAGGCTTCTTCCCAGATCCCGAAGATTGTAATAGATATTACCGCTGTATAGACTCGAAGAAGACCGGAAGGTATGAAATTCACAGCTACCGTTGTCCAAATGGTACTGTTTGGGATACGTATCTCGAAACTTGCAACTATGTCGAGTATGTCTCAGCCAACTGCACGTCAGAAGGAAATGAGACTACCACGGAGGGCTCGTCAACTGAGTGGACGACAGTAAAACCAACTGAAAAGCCGACGAAGCCCACTCAGACGCCGACGAAGCCTACGGTGAAACCGACTACAGAGCAAACTACCACAACACAGTCTACGACAGAAGAATATCCAACCACAACCGCGGAACCTATCAACCATGTGTGTACTGCTGAAGGTTTCTTCCCAGATCCGGAAGACTGTAATCGATATTATCATTGCACTGACTCGAAGAAAACTGGAAAATATCAAATCCAAATCTACTATTGCGCAAATGGAACTGTTTGGGATACATATCTAGAGACATGTAACTACGTGGAGTTTGTTTCGGCTAACTGCACTTCAGAAGGAAATGAGACGACAACGATGAAACCATTTGAAAATCCGACGAAACCAACTCAGACCCCGACGAAGCCTACTGAAAAACCGACCACAGAGCAAACTACTACAACACAGTCCACAACCGAAGAATATCCAACCACAACAGAGGAACCTATTAACTTTGTGTGTACTGGCGAAGGTTTCTTCCCAGATCCAGAGGACTGTAATCGGTATTACCGTTGTGTAGACTCTAAGAAAAATGGAAGATATCAAATTTATAGCTACCGTTGTCCGAATGGCACTGCTTGGGATACATATCTAGAGACCTGTAACTACGTCGAGTATGTTTCGGCTAATTGCACGTCAGAAGGTAATGAAACAACCACTGAAGGTCCGACAACTGAATGGACGACGATGAAAACAACCGAACAACCCACAAACCCTACTCAGCCGCCGACGAAACCTACTGACAAACCGACTACAGAGCCAAGTACCACAACGGAGCCACCAACAACGGTACCAACTACAACGGAAATGACGACAACAACTACTCCTAAACCAACAACACTTACGCCGAATACAACAACAGCTCCGAAACCAACAACAACTACACCATATCCTACAACTACTGCAGAGCCTACGACCACTACAGAACCAAGCACTCTCCCCCCAACAACTCCACCTGCCACTACAGAACCATCCACAATCCCCCCAGCGACAACGACAACTACAAAGCCAATAACAACAACAACAACGCTTCCTCCACCAACAAATGACACCAAACCATGCCCTTCAACTGGCGAAGGTCAATTTGCGTTTGTCTGTCCAACCGGTTTTCGACGACATCCGAAGAGTTGTGATCTCTTCTACCAATGTACCGAGAAAGTCGACAGTCACGATATGCGGATCACAGTCTTCGAATGTCCCAAAGGTACCGTATATCACGAAGCCGCGAATCTCTGCGACAAGCCTGCTAAAGACGATAAATGCCTAGATATGACGATGAGTCGTTCGGCATTCTACGAAGATGAAATAAAACGTTTGAATATGGTAAATACGCGAGTTATTTTAAACCTTTTGAAACTAATTCCTTTCAAATCCCAACTAGGTGCAAATTCGTTCCATCGGTGTTCCACTCTGTCCTGCTCAAGGTCACTTCGCCCTTAATAATGATGAATGTGGTCAACTTTTTGTAAAATGTGCTTACTCGACAGCGACAGGTCGCATGGAGGGCCAAATTGCCCGTTGTCCTCAAGGATTCGCTTATTGGGCGGTGAGTCGACGATGTGAACGCGCACAAAAATTGCAAAGTTGCACACCTACGAAATATGCGGCCGGTAGTGATTTGCCAATAGAATGGGCGAATATTGGCAATAGACGTAGAAATTTAAAAATTTAAATGCGTTCGAATAGAATGAATGCAATTTATTCAGAAAAGCAAAAAATCGACTATATTTAATTAATGAATATTAAGAAAGCAATTTATTAGTTTAAACTAGTTTGTAACTAGTCGTTAAAAAGTGAGTTAAATATTCAAATTGTTTGCTGCGCATGAAGAATGCTTGAATAGTAGATATGCGCGCCAAATGATTGAGGAATATTTCTTGAAAATTAGTTTGCTAATTAAGTTAATTAATTTCCTTGATAAATATTTACATTAATTTATTATTTAGTTTTGGGTCAAACTCAATTTGCATGCGGTGTCGGTATTTATTTGACTGAAGATATAAAATATCACTAATTAAATATGAATATATGTATATCTTTATGATTGTCCAAAAAAAAGTGAATTATAAATACGATTACTTAATTAGTCATTAATATTTCGATAAAAGTATGCCATATATACGGTGACCATAAATTTTTTTTGAAAAAACAGAACTCTTTATTTAAGTCTTGGTATTGCCTTCAAGTGAAAATTTCGCTACCCGGCTATAAACTATTTGGAGTTACACTATCAATATTTGGAATAAAAAAGTGTTTTTCATGACGTAATCATCTCTTTGCAGTAAAAAATGTTGCCAACGTCTTAGAAACATTGAAATTGCAATCTCAAATAATTTCAACCAAAGTGCATCAAATGAAAGTCATTTTTTAAGTATATTTTTCTTTTTTGTGAATAGAATTTCTTGATAATTTAAAACTTACCATAACTACGGTTGCCGTTTTGGCCGAAATGTACCATTTTTGGTACGAATATTTTTCCGGGTACGGAACTTCCAAACTTGGTACGTTTTTGCATTTTAACGTACTAAATTTTTGATTTCGCTGAAGCACTTGACCGCGTTAAACATAAACTAAATTATTTTTAAAATATTTTGAAAGGTTTTAAATTTTTCATAAAGTTTTGAAATTATTGAGCAAACTAACTTTATAGAGCTACTTTTGTTAAAAAAGGTTGCTGGCACAAAAAAGCAGAACAAAAACAGAATATTTGCCTAAAAACAGAACATTTCTGTTATTTTCCTTAAAAAAAAAAATACGCAGAACAAGCTCCTTAAAAACAGAACTGTTCTGCCAAAAACAGAACGGATTGGTCACCGTAGCCATATAAATAGATTTTCGAAATAAATAAATAAAATACTTTACATATATAAATGTTTGACTTTTATTTTATTATTAAAGAAAGAAAGAGAGAAGTATAGAGAAAAAGAAAGAAGTCACATACAATAAGAGGTGGTGGAAGCTCTCTTCCAGACAGGAGCAAGGGCAGAAAGAAAAGAAGAAAAAAAATGTTAAATACAAAAAGAATAAAAAACAAGGAAGTCTAAGTTCGGGTAAACCCATATTTATGTATAATACTGCTATATTGCTAGTAAATACAATATACTCGCAATGAGTTTTCAGCTCACCATCAAAGGGAGACGGAGCGTATAATTTTTGTGATTGTAGTAGCCCAGCCAGCAAGGTACCGTACATTTTACGAACATTGCGATTTACGAGCTATTCTCGAATAAAAAAACAATAACAAAAGAAGCTTTTCTGTCACGTCAAACAAAAAAATTAAAATAAAAAATTTCAAACAAAAAATTTTGAACGAAAATTTTCAAACCGATATTTTAAAAGTAAGTATGTTTGTAAAATATCTAATTAAAAACACAAATAACATAAAATATATCTTTTAAATTATTACTAGCGTGCTGGAAGGTGGATTTGCGGAAAAGAAAAAAGGACAGAGAAAGTAGCTGCTATTCTGGGATCTCGGGATGCCCTCTGGGTTGTGTGACCCACTATTTATAAGTTGTGATGCTTAACATGTAAACCAATATCAGTACGTACACGCTGGCAAAAAGATATACAATTTTATTATTTAATAAAAAACTTTATACTTAAAATTTAGGTTTGTTTATTTGCATTATTTTTCGCATTGAAATCAGTCGGTAAGGCGGTCTAGAAAGTCGGTTTTTCTATCGAAAATTAATTGTTTACGAGTACATTTACGATAAAAAAACGGACGTAAAAAGATTCATATACGAGTGCTTTTTCGATACTTTTACGACAATCGTAGGCAAAAAACATTTCAGAGCGAAACCGGATTCGTAGGCGAATCGTAAACGGATATCATAAACGATATTTTATCAGAGTTTTCTTCGAGAAAACGTCAGTTTACGAGCTCGTTTACGATGATTTTGCTGGCTGGGAGTATACGTTCACATTTTCACAGGGACGGTTCAAGGTTTTTGTTCAAATTTAGGAACTCGTTTTGGCTGATACTGAATTTCACAAGCACAAGACAGAATACTTGAATAGCGGACATATTTTTCGGCTTTTTAAATCTGATTCTGACGTCCATTATAGGGCTGATACATTACCGCTAATTCCGAATTAACTCCGCTTTTGGAAGTTAGGTTAGGTAGAAGTGGCTGCAGCAAAGGCACACCTAGGCCAGTATTAAAAGGCCCGTTGTGATACCATCAACACTAGGAAAGTCAGTCCCGGGACCCGGCCATATGGAAAATCCCAGTGCTATTGGGACTCTCCACATAGCAGAATCCCGGGGCTGACACTCCTAAAACCGACACCGTTACACCTCCTCGAACCATTTAGATGACTTGATGAAAGCCATCAAGTCCTTTATGTCCAGCTCCGCTACCTGGCGTAGGCTATCCAGGAAGGGAACTCCGAAAAAGCGCCTTCTCGCGCCGCTTAAAGCCGGGCAGTTGCAGATGAGATGCTCCACCGTTTCCTCCTCCTCATCATCTTTGCAACTCCTACAGCATCGTCGGTAGGGTACACCCAGCCTTGCTGCGTGCCTTCCAATAAGGCAGTGCCCGGTTAAAACCCCTATTAATATACACTGAGAGAAAAGCATTGAATGTTGTGACAATATCACTATTGATAGCGCCGAGTTTGATGCAATATTCATTCAGAATGAGCGAGTTATCAAATATTATTTGCTCCCAATAAAAAGTAAAATGACATGTCAACCATTTCGATATGATGTACTATTTTTTATATTTATGGATAAAATACGAATATATTTGAACGGCATGTCAATATCTATGGTCGTGATATGAATTTCTATTGTCGGTATATCCATATCCCTATTTACTGCATAGTAATAATGGTAGAGACACCGTATTAATATATATGGACGAAATGTAAATTTTTCTGGGACGCATAATCATAATAGTTCAACAATTTTTACTATGGATTTTCTAACAATATTACAACTTGTTGGAGCGGTTTTTTTAAATTCAAAATTTTTTGAATTTCTTATGATTGAACATTTTTCTAAAAATTGTATAATATGCCGTAGCCGAATGGTAGAATACTGGGCTAACGTGCCAGAGGAGCATGGTTCGAGTCTCACTGAAACCAGATGTCAAATTATATAAAATTTTGTTTTTTTAAACTATTTAGAATTTATCAATAGTTTATATGGATACCATTTCAATAGTGATTTATCAAAAAAGCATTGATGAAACATCCATATTCATTGATGGGACAGAAATATCAATTTTTATTTAATGTGATATCAATAATTATGGATGTTCGATCCATAGATTTCCCTCCGTGTAGATATATCCCTTCTTCTTAGGGTGTAAATATATTTAGATCTTTTAATATCCCATTTTGGCCAGGATTGTTTGGATACTCGGCACCCTGGCGATAAAAGCCATCTTTCATTGGCTTGTCGGAGTGTATGCTCCTTCAGCATTAGCTTGCATGTGGCAAAGGGCATACCTAAGCGTTCTTTATCCTGAAGAACCTGCTTGGTCGTGCCCTGCCTAGCAAGTTCGTCTGCCCTACAGTTTCCCTCAATGTCCCTGTGTCCCGGGACCCATGTGAGGCTCGCGCGGTTCTGTTGGGCCATCTCCTGAAGAGATCGACGACAGCTGAGCGTCAGTTCAGAGTTGAACAAGTAAGAGCCAAGGGATTTGACTGCCGCTTGGCTATCGCTGAAAATAACGATATTCTGTCCGATAGCGTGTTGCCCTATCCAAGCCGCGGCGTTCATGATTGCTGAGACCTCAGCCTGGAAGACGCTGCAATGATCAGGCAGTCTGAAGGAAAGCTCAAGGTCCAGATCCTTGGAATAAATCCCTCCTCCAACTCTGCCGTCCAACTTCGAACCGTCGGTGTATATGGAAATGCCGCCATTAGTAGCAGGACACCGATCCGTCCTCTCCCAGTCTTCCCTGCTGGGAATGTTTATTCTGAACCAGCTATCTCCGACTGTTGTGGTTGCACAACGGTCCGTGCTCGGAGGGAGAAAGCTGTAAGAATCCAGAATACCAGAGTGTCCAGTAGTGCCTGCGCCCCAGCCGGAAGTTTCCCTTAGACGCAGAGCCGATGCTGCCGCTGCCCGGTACCCTTCCAGATCGAGTGGCCAAATGCCAAGAATGGCCTGGAGAGCTTCGTTGGGCGTTGTTCTCAACGCGCCGCTTATACAGATCATGCTAGATCTGTGGACTTTACCTAACAGGTTTAGGTTGGCTGCCTTGCTCAGCGCAGGCCACCATACCACGACTCCATGAAACATAATTGGCCGGATTATCGCAGTGTAAATCCATCTGCAGATTTTGGGACTGAGCCCTTATTTTTTGCCAATGGCTCTTTTACAGGTGTAAAGTGCAATGCACGCTTTCCTCTGGCGCTGGATGACATTCTCCTTCCAGTTAAGCTTTCTATCCAGAACTATGCCTAGGAATTTGGCTTTGTCAGCCAATTTCAGGCGCACGCCATTTAGTTCTGGTAGGCTTAGCGTTGGTATTTTGTACCGGTTAGTATAAAGGACAAGCTCCACTTTTCCCGGGTTGATATTAAGTCCGCAGCGAGATGACCACGAGGAAACTGCTCGCAGTGCTACTTGCATCAAGTCACACAGGGTTTGTGGGAATTTTCCCTTGTATGCAATAGCTAAATCGTCTGCATATGCAACTATCCTCCCGCCCCCCCCCAGCTTGTGTCTCGCAGCAACGAGTTTACAGTGAGGTTCCATAAAAGCGGAGAGAGAACACCACCCTGAGGCGTTCCTCTTGTGACATAGCGTGAGAAATCAACTGTGCCCAGTGTAGAAACTATTTTCCTTCCCTTTAGTAGCTTATCAATTAGTCCAATAAGAGACCTGCTTATGCCCAGATTAGTTAGAGCGGTGTTAATAGCCTCCGGGCTTATATTGTTGAAGGCACCTTCAATGTCTAGGAAGGCCCCGAGACAGTAATCTTTTTCATACAACGATTTTTCAATAACAGAGACAAGGCTGTGAAGCGCAGTTTCCGTTGATTTACCTTTGGTGTATGCATGTTGATAGCTGGAGATAAGGTTGCTATCAATAGTAGAGGAGAGATAATCGCTAATTATCCTCTCGAAGGTTTTGAGTGCAAAGGACGAGAGACTGATCGGTCTGTAGTCCTTAGGCTCATAGTGTGAGGCCTTCCCAGCCTTAGGAATAAAGACTACCTTGGCGCTTCTCCAGGAGTGCGGAATGTAGTTGAGAGCCAGGCAGGCTGAAAAGAGAAATACCAGCCATTTAGCCGATGTTTCCAACGTGTTTATGAGTTGTGCGGGGAAAATCCCGCCTGGCCCAGCAGCCTTGAACGGCTCAAAGCTTTTGATCGCCCACCTTACCCTTTCCTCCGTGATGGGTATATTCACTGCCATATTTGTTGCAGATGCTAAAGGTGCTTCATGCAAGTTCCCCGGAAAGTGTGTATTCAATAGCAGCTCCAGGGTTTCCCCTTCCGTGCTAGTCCACGATCCGTCAGGCTTCCGCAAATAGCTAATGGCTGTTTGAGTTTTTGAGAGCACTCGTCTAAGTCTCGCCGTATCATCGACCTTTTCGACCCCGGTGCAGAAATCTCTCCACGAAGTTCTCTTCGCCTGCCTTAGAGCCCTTTTATAGGCCCTCAGTTTAACTTTATATTCGAGCCATTCAGGCTCCGTACCGAGGCTATTGGCCCTATTAAATTGCTTCCTGCAGGACTTGCGGAGCGAATCCAGGTCGTAGGACCACCAGTGTGGTCTATGTTTACCGCGTGGTTTCGGCACTGGACAAGCCTGTTCTAGGGCATTTGAGAGCGCCGTTGTAAAGGTCGCAACCAGATCATCCAGTTCTGCTACTGATGATGGAGCTTGTGGGGGTAACACTGGTAGGTCCCTAACTAATATTTGATTATGTAGCTGCCAATTAGTGTTGCGTGGATTGCGTTTCATAACTGGCTGCTCAACAGAAAAATCTAAGGCAATTTCTATGTACCGGTGGTCGGAAAATGAATGCTCCTCAAGAACACGCCATTTCCTAACCCACTCATAAGCGCCCTCGCTACAAATAGTGAGGTCTATGACCTCCCTACGGGCTTTAGTGATAAAAGTAGGCTCGTTACCCACGTTACAAACCACCAGGTTAGTTGTTAGTAGGTAGTCGAACAGAGACTCGCCCCTAGCGTTAATATCGGAGCTTCCCCACTGGACGTGATGAGCATTAGCGTCAGCTCCAATAATAAGATGACCCGTGCAGAAATTTTCCACCAGATCTTTCACCTCCTTTTGTGGAGGAGGTTCTTCGGCGTCATAGGGCATGTAGACCGACGCCATCGTCAGGCTGGTGCTGCCGACCGTTAAGCTGGCAGCTGTAACGTCACCATTTGAATAGTTGGGTAAGAGAAAGGTGTTCAGCTCAGACTTGACCAAGATACAGGTTCTGACCTTGCCCTCCTCATTAGCTCGGATGAGCTTGTACCCCTTAGCCCCCAATCCACAGATCCTTGAGCTATTATAAGGACCACGTCTACGTCGCCTTTATAAAGACGACTGCTTAGGGCAGCTGAGGCTGCTTTAGATCTGTGCAGGTTAATCTGAAGCACCACCAACATGAGAGCGCTCAGACTTCCCTACCACCGTCGTACCGTCGTGGAGGTCTACCCCGTCCCGGGGCCTATCTCTCAACGACAATTTATCTGCACGATTTGGCGTGACGGAATCTCCATCGCCGAGTCGTTCACGGCTTCCTCGCAATTTGACGTGGCGGATACCATACTTTCCGCGTCTGACACCCCTGCCTCCTCTTCTGGTCCTTTGATTTCCGAGTCCTTCGAAGCGGCCGGAATGGCAGCGCGTTGTGCATCGCAACGGTATACGTGGATCACGATCTGACCCATTCCATAATGCACTCGTCCGTTGCACCGTTTAAGGGGCTCGAGTGCCTCCTTATTCAAAGTTAAAACCACCTGTCTATGAGGCCCAACCTCATCCTCGACCAGATTGACACTCCAGTCCTGCGTCGGGAGAGACGGATTCCAGGCCAGCAGCATCTCAAGAATATTCTCCGGCTCAGCAGGGATGGCAGGAATCCATGCCCTTGCCCTTGGCCGGGCCGGAATGTCCTTCCAGTCGACGACCTCGATTTTTGCCCCTGGGTAGACTTCACCCAGTCTTGCAACTGCTGCCTTGTACAGTGCAACAGTTCTTGCATCCTCACACGCGAAAACTTTAATCTGACCCTGGTGCCAACCCGCGTCTGTACCCCGCGGCGGACTACCCGGAGACTCACGCCATATGTCGAGAAGGGCCCTGCCAATTTCGTTCCGGACATACAGCCACCGGTCTCTAGGGATGGACCAACGGTCGTTGCCTCGATCAATGACACCTATAAGGATCCTGTCCTTGGTCACTTCAGCAAAGCTGGGTTTGCCCACTACTGGGATATTCTGATGCCGCTTCGGATGGGGATCCACCTCTCCGTCCGATCTCTGGCGTTTGAAGGGATTCCCGTTCAGCCTTTTAGGCGCATAGGGCCTTTGGAAATTTGGTATCAGAGCTTTCGCTTTCTCCACCATCTTCCTTTCATTCAGCGATAGTGTATCCTGCGATGCTCCCTCATATTTCTTCAGGATCCTTGCAGCCTTCCTTTTATCCCAGTACGCAAAGCGTCGGGGAGATGTCTTTTGGGAGGAGTTCAGACCCGTAGTTGCCATCGCGGTCTCTCCCTTTGATAGAAACTTAGTTGCGTCTTCCTTCTCTTTCGGATCACTGAGGCCAGGTCCCGAGACCATTGCCACAGACATTGAGAGGTTGATGTTCGTGCCGGCGATTGATGGAAGTTTAGCATCCGCCGTTTTCTGCTTACCTGCGTACGCAGCCGCACTGGTGCTGGCTTTCATCAATTCACTCTCACTTGCTAGCAGTTTCGAGGATGACCGACCCGTAGTTACCATCGTTGTCGGTCCCCCAGTTGACTTTGAAATAGAGTTTGTCCTCCGGCGTTGTGATTTCTCTTGCTCCAGCATAGTTCTCCTCTGCTGCAGAGTAAACGAAGTTATTAATTGTTTTGAATTTTGAGTTGTATTCATCTTGTTCGTACGACCCCTCGCCGGACACGGCCAGCTTGGGGTCAAGGGTGGATTAAGGGGAATGTGTCGTCCGCCACGGCAGAGCCCCATACCGCGGTAAGACCATGGTTACTCTCTGAGGCGGTCCGGTATCAGAGAGGCACCGTTCGACTACAGCCACGATTTGCCTCCCGGCTGCAAACGTCCAATGGGCACGGTATCGCGTAACACCCTGGATTGGGAGGGGGTAGATCTTTGTCATCGCGCCAGCGAGGCTAGGCTGCTCTCGTGATGTAGTGCCATGCGGAGCTATGATCACAAGGGCAACGTAGCCCCGTGGCTATCGACTAAGCCCTCGTACCGCGGCAAGGTATCCACCCTTCACGAGGGTTTTGGAAGTTAACTTGGGCATAATCTTCATTATAAACTCCCAAAAATGAAGATTTGAGCAGATATCATAACGATTTGATCGCTACTGTCACCAATAAATAAACAAAAATAGCAAGGACAACTACCAAAATTACGATTTACCGCTCCTTGACACTAGAGTCATCAAAAAATAAACATAAATTACGTCACACGAATTTTAGGACTTTTGTACCCTTCCCCCGTCCTTGCCACAGGTTGTCATTGAAAAATAGCTCTAGCCATTCCCAGTTGAATGGCGTTCAGAAACTTTCGTCACTTGCGTGGACTTCTACACATGACCCACCCTCTGCGAATATGCGGTGTGTTATGCCAGTTGGCTGTACAAAGAAACGATTTGCGAAATACATGTTGGACATCCAAAATCGCCAAGGCGGTTGATGGCACGTTTAAGTTTAAAGCCCTAATTACATAAAACGTTGCATGTTCCACTTTCATACAAAGTTTGTGGAACGTGAAGCGAAGCGAGATTTTGGCAAATACTCAAAGCCTGTCAATGTTTCACAAAGTTTTATGTAACTCGGGCTTAAGTATGTGTAAAGTTAGATATGAAAAATTTCTTTGTTTTGACTTACCCATGAAGCTACATGACTTCATTTTTTCAAATACAGCAACGCCTTACCGTTTTTTATTTTCCACAAATTTTAAGTTCATTTTTTCTTCTATCCTATTATTTTCAATAAATACTTTTTAATCCGCTCCTGTGTTTTGACTACTCAAAAATTAGATTTGACATTTTTTTCCGTGGGACTATGATGAAAAATTTTATATTTTGGGTACATGGACTCAATATATCTGTACAGTGATGTTGGTGCGTGTACCCTTTGTTTACTAGCAATATAGAAGTATTAAATATATGGGTAAACCGAACATTTAATACCCAGCGATTTCTATCACTTTCATCAGGAATATTTCCTATAGTACCATGAAACCTGCTAAGTTTCATCATTCTACTATAATCAGTTTTAAAATTATCACCAGTAGAATTTTCAAAAATGCCCCCTAAAAATGCATGGTCCCACGCCCGCTTTTAAAGTTTAACAGAAAATCACAAAAGAATGACCAGGAGGATTTACCTCCCAAATTATACTATTTTATCATTTACCTTACCGAATTATGTCAATTTATGTGATTTTCGAAAGTTTCCATATCGAAAGTGGGCGCGATCCGGAAGCGATTTCCAAAAAAAGAAAAATGTTTCAAGCTGATATTTCTTAAAATAAAAGAAAAAATGCATAGGTTCTAAGAAAATTATTTTACAATTTATGAATGAATTCATGATTTCTGAGGATTTGTTTACATATTTTAAGAACAAGTACTTATATTCTTAGAAATATTCTTAAATTTCTAGGAAAAAGTTCTTTGGGAGAGGTTTCAATGAACAATTCTTTGGAAACACGAACTTTTTATACCCAGCTGTACTTGTACACAGGGTATTATAACTTTGTTAGGATAACGGTTGGTTGTACAGGTATAAAGGAATCGAGATAGATATAGACTTCCATATATCAATATGATCAGGATCGAAAAAAAATTTGATTGAGCCATGTCCGTCCGTCTGTCCGTCCGTCCGTCCGTCCGTCCGTCCGTCCGTCCGTCCGTCCGTCCGTCTGTCCGTTAACACGATAACTTGAGCAAATAATGAGATATCTTCACCAAATTTGGCATGCGTACTTATTTGGGTTCAGAATAGATTGCTATTGAAAATGGGTAAAATCGGACCATAACCACGCCCCTTTTTCGATATCGAAAATTTCGAAAAACGTATAAAATGGGTTAATTCAATATTAGAAGCAGCTACAATGATAAAATTTGCAATATGTATTGATTTAGATGTTCTAAGGCCGATTTTATAAAAAATTTTTGAAAAGGGGGCGTGGTACCGCCCACGTATATTTGAAGAAATTTTAAAATTTTGACTCTTAATAACTTCAGAACAGTTTATGCTAGTATAACGAAATTTCGTAGAGGACATACTATTGTTGTGGTAAATTCAGCTATAGAAAATAAACGAAATCGCTTCGCGACCACGCCTACTTTTTCATAAAAGTTATATTGAAAGGAGGTGGAAATATTTAAAAGTCCATATCTAATTAACTGATTTCGCTATAATAATATAATTTGGTACATACATCAACTTTCATATTCTTTACATAATTTTTTCAAAATTTTGGAAAGTGGGCGTGGCACCGCCCACTTATGAGTCAAGCAATTTTTAAATTCGACTGCTAACAACTTCAGAACGGTGTGAGATAGATTTACGAAACTAGGTACCAGGCATGTTATGTTTATGTAGAGTACTACCACAGAAAATAAGAAAAATCGGTGAACGATCACGCCCACTTTATGTGCACAGCTGGGTATGTAATGTTCGGTTTCACCCGAACTTAGACTTCCTTACTTGTTTCTAATGTAATCATTTTAAAAGTTATGACCAGTCGAATTTTCAAAAAATACTTCGAATAAAAGTGGGCGGCGCCACGCCCACTTAACAAAATGATCAAAAAATCAGAATAGAAGGATCAGGGGGATTCACTTACAAAATTATATCATTTAAACCATTTCAGCTACCGAGATATGTCAATTTATGTGATTTTCGATATCGAAAAAGGGGGCGTGGTTATCATCCGATTTCGCTACGAGATTTTTATTTCTTGAGGTGAACCGGCGTTGCCAACTATCGAAAAGTGCTGTATTTTTGCTTATGAACTGAGTATTGGCTCAAGAAAATTTGACGTGTGAAAACATTTCTTGACCATTCCCTGAGAGTTTTTTTATATGGAGTTTGACATTTCGAGCTTTTTATTTCTTGAGGTGAACCGGCGTTGCCAACTATCGAAAAGTGCTGTATTTTTTCTTATGAGCTGAGTATTGGCTCAAGAAAATTTGACGTGTGAAAACGTTTCTTGACCGTTTCTTGAGCGTTTTTTGATATGGAGTTTGACATTTCTTGGCAGGTGAGTAGCCCGCTTAAGCGGGCCTGGTCAGTAGCCCTGCCAAGAAATGTCAAACTCCATATAAAAAACGCTCAAGAAATGGTCAAGAACTGTTTTCACACGTCAAATTTTCTTGAGCTAATACTCAGCTCATAAGAAAAAATACTACAATTTTCGATGGTTGGCAACGCCGGTTTACCTCAAGAAATAAATATGCTCGTATATATTTCTTGAGGTAAACGTGCAGATTCACGGCAAAGATAATGTAAATGTAAATGTTAAAAAATATTGCATAAAATCCTCCTTTCAACCCAAATTTTGTAAAGCTACGTTTACACTGCACCAAATGCGTCACTTTTGGCCAAGTTTTTTCGAGACGGTTCATCCGCAGGTCAAATTATATTAACTCATCATAATCTGTGTGAATTTGGTACTATTATTTGGCAAACAAATTCATTGGTATTGGTTTCCTTTAGGGGGCAACTGCTAATAAATTAGCTAAAATTATGTGGTATAGCTCAAAAGACGGGGTTCGGCCTCAGGATCACGAATCCGGAAGCGCTTTTTTAATATTTTGCTTCTCTGCAGAGATATTTGCAATCAAAGTTTCAAGTTTTCATGTGGTTGTTGTAATTTTATTAGACTGTCCCTAAAACGTGCAAAAAAAAGTCCAGCCGTGGCGGTAGCCACGGTTATGTCACACACCTACTCTTCTAACCCCTCTGTCCCTCTGGACAAACCCTGTTGAAACTGCACGTTTCCTTGGACTCCCCTTAGAAGAGCTTGATGAAGATCTTCGGAATGATCATACACTCTAGACAGGGCAATGCATTGTTAACAACAACAACAACAACAACAACATGTCACACGTCCGGACTTGGGATGGCGTAGCCCAGGGTTATTTTTTATAAGCGCGGCCGAAGGCCGCCAACTTAGAAAGGTGTTGCGCAATAAATACCATGGATTCCGCCCCAATTTTGGTATCGGACCCGGGGCATTTTTCGGTTTTTTGACCATAACTTTTCACTAAAACAAAAAATTAAAAAAGCCCGTCTTTTGAGCTATCTCCCATAATTTTAGCTAATTTATTAGCAGTTGACCCCCAAAGGAAACTAATACCAATTCATTCTACGGACAAACATTCTCGAAATAACTTCGCCAAATGCAACGCATTTGGTACAGTGTAAATGTATCATAAAAGTAATAAGCCATTCACAGTAAATGATGTTCTTAATTGATATGGCAGCTTCGCTCATTTGACATTTGTTTTCAGATTTGACACAAACAAAACCAAAAACCAAATCAATGCGACAGAAAGAGGCAGTTGCTAAGTGTTTTCAATAGCAACAACAAAAACAAGAGAAAAACGCAATTTACAAAAGTCAAAGCACTACACGAACTAATAAAAAGTGTTAATAATTCACGACATTTTCAAGAGGAAAGCAAAAGTTCATAAAAAATAAAGCAATTATAGGATTTTACATTTATTTGTTGCACACATTTAACGAGTAAAAAAAGTGTAAACAAAACAGCGAATGAGTCACAAAAACGCCAGCAGCTGAAGTGCGTCTGGAAAACAAGTGGATCACCACTGCTGGCCGAAGAAGGAAATTAGTGCAAAAAAACTTTAATCGTCTTTAATTTTTGTGTGCTGTGGTGCTGGTGATGGAATAAATTAAAAGCAGGGGCGAAGGTGTGTACTACACAAATACACAGAGCTGTATGATATTAATGCGCGATAAGGCCACGACAATCGTTTTGCTAATTTTGTAAAATCTGATACGAAATTTGTAGAGCACAATAAAACTACAGACACATAGCAACAATTTCGAATGAACATTTGTGGTTCGAATGAACACGTCTTATCAGGAATCAAGTATTGTTTACAGTGTGAAAGTTGCATATGCAAAAAGTATTGCGCCTGCAGGTGAAGGAACTACACGTCATTGCCCCATATTCCTTCCTGCGCTTCAGCTGCCCCGCCACTGAAAGGAAAAAGAAAACCATTTGTTCAAAATCGCCCTACTCCAGCATATTTACATACAGCTTAGAACTAAAAAATAAATATGTCTGTACGCACCAAAGTACTCGGTCTGGTGGACGTTATGATGCGCGTACCACCTATTTTGGTGATCGATGAAGTGCTCAAAATTAGTATGGGACTACCAACACGCTTCTATCCCGCTGCCACAGATCATGATGTTGCTGTTGTTGGTGCTGGTGTTGAATTCAATGAAAATCAAACACAAACTACGAATGACAACAACAACAACGTGCTTGCGAATGCGCCCACAAATTTAGCAAAACTTATTAATACCGGCCTTGTAAATAGCACAAATGATGGTAGTCCCGGTGGCGATAGTCAACTGGAGCGTGCCATAATCAACGCATCAACAACGGCTGCCACGAATGGTGTGTTGAGCAGCTCCTTCGGAAATATGATGAATGAATTAGCTCAAGAGACTTTTCTATCGGATGTGCTGTCATTGACCTCTGTCAAGTTTGTTATTTGTTTAATTGGTAAGTTTCACCTAGGTACTTGCAATCATTTCTACTTACTGTAATTAAATAATACGCTATAGTATTTTCTGAAGGCGAGGTCGCTGAAGTCGTACAAGACCGTCATAGAAGTGATACTATAGGCTTGTCTGAGCTTTATGTCTTGCGCTACTCCCTGTAGTTTAGGGGTTTATGTCCGAGGTAGGCACTACGTACGAGGCGACTAAAATCCACAAAAGGTAATGACGTACCTACAACGTTATGGTTGATCTACGAATATGATCGATCTCCCAACAAACCATGGAGTTAGATTTCAACTGGAGGTACATTAAAGAATTAGCCCAATTCTCCAATCTGTAAAATTAGACGATGACTCAAAAAAACACTGCAGAAATATAACGTTATCCAGCCAAATAGGACACAGTTATCAAATCGAGAAATTCCCTGCGGGTTAGGGGTTTAGAATATTCCCTAGATAGGCATACCGGTCGTAAGAGGCGACTAATATGCACATAGGTAAAGACGTGCTAACTCGATGGTTGATCTACGGATATGATGGCTCTCACTTATCATTACCCATCTTCTCCTTCCTCACGGATGGAAGGATGACATGATCTGTTGTTGTTGTTGTTGTTGTTGTTGGTGTTGTTGTTAACAGCAAAACACTCCCAGAAGGTTTTGGGGAGTGATGCTGAAGTTGACAGTCCTTGGCCGGATATGACCCCGGTACGCTGCGGTACTGCCCGACTGTCGTGGTAGCGATTTGGTATGACCAGTGGAACCTTCTAGGTCATGTCATCCCTCCATCCGTGAGGAAGATGGCGTTTCTACGTACTGCCGGTTCTGCGAGAAAGGTACATGTGCTTGCGCAGTACCCTTCGTACCGAAACGACCCAGGCTGTATTTTTTTATTACAGCCTGGCCAAGAGCAGTACACCCGAAGTGACCCTGTCTAACGTGTCACGATTCCTCCCCCTAAAATTGTCATCCCTGGAGCAGTTCCTTGCAGCAGGGCTGCTCCCTATTCTGTTGTTCCGGTCTGGCGTTGAGCTAAACCCTGGTCCAACAGAATGGTTCTGCTGCGTGTGCCGGAAGAAAATTTATACCAGATGTTCGCATTCGGTGCAATGCACATCTTGTAAAGGTTGGCTACACAAGTCTAGTTGCTCCGGACTAGATCCAAAAACACACCGGCCTCTTAGTTTTTTTAAAACCTTCGTGGCGCCTTGCTGTTCACGTCTTAGAACGTCCCGTGGCTCGCGACGCTCCGGCGTAGCGCTATCGCCTCCCCTTCGCAATATATCTATTGCCCAGCAAACATTGTGTGTTCCCAGTTGTAGCTCGCGCCCTAGCGCGCTAACACCTCACACAGCAGCTCATAGCTACTCCCTACGTAGCACATCTATAGATGTTGTGAGCACTGCTGAGCTACAACTCCCGCCCCAAAATATTCTCCTCCCCTCTACTTCTTCCGGTACCGGCACAAGTGTGAATCAAGGCCATCAGCTCCTGGTCCCTCACACTATGTGCACTGTTTGTCGGCACAGAATATATGCGTCCAGAGTGCCATCGGTCAAGTGCAATATCTGCCTTGGCCATTGTCACCTGCGCATATGCTCAGGGCTCGCAAACAGAAATCTATGGACTGATGCGTATGTTGCGCCGTGTTGTCGAGCTGTGCAGCCCACATTGCCGACAAATTCTACCTCGTTTCCCAACGAGCGGAATTTGTCGCCTTCAGGACTGCGACGACGATCACGGACTAGCATATTACCTCCACGGCGAGCGCACCAGTCCCTGACTCCCAGAGTGACCATTGCCTCTCCCCCGCATTTCAAAATAATGCAATTAAACTGCAATGGTATAACTGGCAAGATTGTGGAGATCACCAGGTTTATGCAGCAAAACTCCATCAAAATTGCTGCAATCCAGGAGACTAAACTTGGCACCCACTCGGATCTCAGAGCGAGTGGTGGCTACCACATTCTCCGGCATGATCGTACGGACGGTGGGGGTGGTCTTGCGTTCATCATCCACCAAACCGTGCGGTATAGGGAATTTGCATTCAACACCGACCAAGAGGACATACCCTTAGAGCGACAGGGTATTGTCATTTCAGCTGGAGGTGTTTATCTCGAGCTGATAAACATCTACATACCTCCCGTCACCTGTTGTCCCAGAAGTTATCGCCCTGATTTAAGCGATTTCCTACGGGGCGATAACCGTGTCATTATGGGCGATTTTAATGCACACCATGACATGTGGCATTCACGCCATTCTGCTGACGGCAGAGGACGGGAAATCATCATCATCATTTATTGGCGCTTAACCGCCTAAGCGATTTTGGCCGTCGCCTATCAAAGCACGCCAGTCATTCCTTTTTAGCGATAACTGACGCCAATTGGAAACCCCAAGGGAGTTCAAGTCATCCTCCACCTGTTGTTTCCATCTCAGTCGAGGCCTCCCCCTTCCTCTGCTGCCGAATTCGGGTGACGATTGGAAAACCTTCTGGGCTGGAGCTTCTTTGTCCATTCGCATGACGTGACCCAGCCAGCGGAGCCTTTGGGCTTTAATTCGCTGGACTATGGTCAGATCTGCGTAAAGCTCGTACAGCTCATCGTTAAATCTCCTTCGATACTCGCCGTCGGCATCACGGGAAGGACCATAAATCTTCCGGAGAACTTTTCTCTCAAATACTCCAAGGGCCATCTCATCTTCTCTTGACATTGTCCATGAATCTGAGCCATACATCAGGACAGGTATGATGAGAGACTTATAGAGCGCGATCTTTGTTCTTCGAGAGAGGACTTTACTTCTCAATTGCCTACTCAGTCCAAAGTAACACTTGTTGGCAAGAGTGATTCTCCGTTGGATTTCTAGACTGATATTATTTTCGGTGTTAATGCTGGTTCCCAAATAGACGAAGTCCCTCACAGTTTCAAATTTGTAACTATCAACAGTGACGTGGCTGCCAAGGCGCAGGTGCGCCGATTCTTTCTTTGATGACAGCAAATACTTCGTCTTGTCCTCGTTGACCGCAAGACCCACTTTTTTCGCTTCTTTATCCAGTCCAGAGAAGGCAGCGCTTACGGCGCGGTTGTTAAGGCCAATGATATCAATATCATCGGCATACGCCAGCAATTGCACGCTCTTGTAAAAGATTGTACCATTGCGGTTTAGCTCTGCTGCTCGAATTATCTTCTCCAGCATCAGGTTGAAGAAATCGCACGAAAGGGAGTCGCCCTGTCTGAAGCCTCGTTTGGTTTCAAATGGCTCAGAGAGGTCCTTCCCGACTCTGACGGAGCTGTTAGTATTGCTCAATACTAACTCAGGACGGGAAATAGCCGAGCAAATTGACGCTTCCACATTCTGCGCGGCGAACACGGACGCCCCCACGAGGATGGCAGTAAATTGCAGTAGCTCCCCGGACATAACAATTGTTAGTCCGGGTCTAATAAACTGCATAAACTGGCGCCCAATGGTGGCTTTGGCATCAGATCACCTGCCAATCATCCTGTCCGTTGATCGTGCCCCGGATTTCACCACCTCTGAGAAGAGATCCTACGTAAACTTCAGGAGGGCTGACTGGGTTGGCTTTACTGAGTTTACTGAGAGCTCCTTTGGTGCTCTTCCCATACCGACTGACGTACGCCAAGGTGAAAAGGAAATACGTAAGGTCATAAATAGAGCTGCAGCCCTTTTTATACCAGCTGGGAGAATACAAAATATACGGCCAAACTTCCCAACTGAAGCTGCAGCCCTGGCCAATGAACGTGACCATATACGTAGCATCGATCCCGCAGACCCACAGATCAGTGGTTTCAACGCGGAAATCAGACGGTTGGTAGATGAACACAAACATGCCAAATGGGAGGAGCATCTGAGGTCTTGTAACCTCTCTACCGGTGTTGGAAAATTATGGTCCACAGTCAAATCCCTGTCAAATTCGACGGGCCCACCAAAAAACGTAGACATCACCTTTGGTGATAAGACGTTTAGTGACCCGAAGAAAAGTGCAACGGCCTTTTGCCGACAGTTTGTACCACACCCTGCACAGGACAGGGACAGACGTAGGATCTTCAGGTGTGCGCATAAACACAAAAACAATGCCCCCGTTTCCATCACCGCTACAGAGGTTCGAGTGGCCATCAGGAAAGCCAAAAACTCTAAAGCTATGGGCCCTGACGACATAGCCATGGTGCATTTAAAACACATCGGCGAAGAGGGAGTAAAATACCTCACTACCGTCTTCAATTTGTCCCTGGCCACTTCTGTCATACCTGAAAAATGGAAACAGGCAGTCGTGGTCCCACTACTAAAGCCTGGCAAGCCAGCTAACGTAGGGGAGTCTTATCGTCCGATATCGCTCCTCTCGCCAGTAGTGAAGACATTGGAGGCGGTATTACTTCCTCTTTACACATCAAAGTTGAGGTTAGCCGAGCACCAACATGGCTTTAGAAAAATACGGAGCACAACATCTGCTCTAAATGCCATTAACACTCAGATAACTGACGGACTCAACCAGAAAAGCCCTCATCACAGGACGGTTCTAGTTGCTCTTGACCTGTCTCAGGCTTTTGACACAGTAAATCATGGACAACTGGTATCCGATTTGGAAGATTCATCGCTCCCCCCCTGTCTTAAGCGTTGGTCCGCCAATTATCTGAGTGGTCGTCAATCGTCTGTAGTTTTCAGAAACAAAAAATCAAAACCGAGAAAGATTAAACAAGGGGTACCGCAGGGTGGTGTCCTTTCCCCGCTTCTGTTTAATCTTTATATTTCGAGGCTTCCTTCCCCCAGATGGAGTCTCGATTGTCTCTTACGCAGACGATTGTACGATCCTGGCTTCTGGCACTTCCGTTGATGAGCTATGCTCCAGGATCAATGGTTATCTCCCCTCTCTTGTTGAGTTTTTCACTGCCCGGAGCCTGACATTGTCGCCAACGAAGTCCTCGGCGACACTATTCACGACCTGGACGGCGCAAGTTGGCATGGAGTTAGAAATCTACGTAGGCGATCAAAAATTACCTACTGTCTCTCACCCCAAAATCTTAGGGGTAACTTTCGACCCCATGCACAAATTCGCTGCTCATTCAACCGCAATTGTCTCTAAGCTACAAAGCCGCAACAAAATTCTCAAGTCGCTAGCCGGCAGCACTTGGGGTAAAGACAAAGAAACGTTGCTGGCAACCTATAAAGCAATTGGTCGGCCGATCCTGAATTACGCGTCGCCGATATGGTCGCCGGGGCTTGCTGAGGTTCATTGGAAAAGACTGCAGGCCTGCCAAAATACCGCACTCAGAACCGCGTGCGTCCTTATGTCTCCAAAACATCATTTACATCATGAGGTGGAAATGCTCCCAGTTTTGGAGCACAATGAAATGCTAAACAAGCAGTACCTGTTGAACTGTTGCAAACCACAACATCCCAACAGACTACTGCTTGAGTATGAGCCACCTCCTAGGACCGTAAGGGCACATCTACGTGAGCATTTTGATGAGATCCGGCGCCTCACACTTTCGCCGTTTGATCCAAAGGTACATACGCAGGCCCTGAAGCACATCCATGACACGTCCGTTGCGTCTTATGTCTCGCTCTGTCCACTGAACGCCGTTTTGCACGCCAAACCACCTCGCGTCGCGGCTGAGGAGCGTCATCTTCCTCGAGAGACAAGGGTCACTCTGGCTCAATTACGCTCTGGATACTGTAGCAGGTTAAACTCCTACTTATCCAGACTAGACCTTGACGTGCCGAATGAATGTCCGGCATGCGGCTCGTCACCCCATAATACCAACCATTTATTTATCTGCTCTTCGGAGCCCACTCTTCTAACACCCATCTCCCTCTGGTCCAACCCTGTTGAAACTGCAGGTTTCCTAGGACTCCCGTTAGAAGAAATTGATGACAATTTAGGTTAAGGAAAAGTACACGCTGGGCAGGGCTACACTTCGTTACAACAACAACAACAACAAGAAGAAGATGGGTAATGAGAGGTGAGAGGAATCATATCCGTAGATCAACCATCGAGTAGCACGTCATTACCTACGTGCATATTAGTCGCCTCTTACGACCGGTATGCCTACCTCGGGCATATTCTAAACCCCTAACCCGCAGGGGCGCTGACATGATCTAGAAGGTTCCACTGCATGGTCATACCAAATCACTACCACGACAGTCGGGCAGTACCGCAGCGTACCGAGTTCATATCCGGCCAAGGACTGTCAATCGGGCATCACTTCCCAAAACCTTCGGGAAGTATTTTTGCTGGTAACAACAACAACAGTCGAACTCTTAAGTCGTTCTCTAATGGAATTCTAATGTGATTTTAGTTTTTGCCTAGTTCTCTAACCTATCTCTAATCGAATTCTAATGTAGTTCTCTACGGTTGCTTTCGAATAGAGAATAATTAGAGTATTACCCGCGTTATCTAACGTGAAGACAAGCATTTCTGCAACGTTAGAGACTGTGCTTGTTGGGTCATTACCAACCTTCTTGTTTCTTGAGATAAGATGATTTGGCGTATTGTGAAGATCTGGTCGATGGTATACTTAACATACCCTGCGGGTTAGGGGTTTAGAATATTCCCGAGGTAGGCGACTGATATACACATAGGTAATGACGTGCTAACTCGATGGCCGATCTACGGATATGATGCCTCTCATTACCCATCTTCTCCTTCCTCGTGGATGGAGGGATGTGATGACCTAGAAGGTTCCACTGGTCATACCAAATCGCTACCACGACAGTCGGGCGGTACCGCAAGGGAGTACCGCAGCGTACCGGTTTCGTATCCGGCCAAGGACTGTCAATTTCGGCACCACTCCCCAAAACCTTCAGGGAGTGGTTTTGCTGTTAACAACAACAACATATCGTACTAATCACGTCTGAAGGAACATTTTTAAGGCCCGAGGTAGGCATACCGGTCGTAAGAGGCGACTTATATGCAAATAGGTTGTTGTTGTTGTTGTTGTTGTTGTTGTTGTTGTTAACAACAAAACACTCCCCGAAGGTTTTGGGGAGTGATGCCGGAGTTGACAGTTCTTGGCCGGATATGACCCCGGTACGCTGCGGTACTGCCCGACTGTCGTGGTAGCGATTTGGTATGACCAGTGGAACCTTCTAGGTCATGGCATCCCTCCATCCATGAGGAAGGAGAAGATGGGTAATGAGAGGTGAGAGGCATCATATCCGTAGATCAACCATCGAGTAGCACGTCAATTACCTATGTGCATATTAGTCGCCTCTTACGACTGGTATGCCTACCTCGGGCATATTCTAAACCCCTAACCCGCAGGGTTGATCTACGGATATGATTCCTCTCACCTCTCATTACCCATCTTCTTCTTCCTCACGGATGGAGGGATGACATGACCTAGAAGGTTCCACTGGTCATACCAAATCGCTACCACGACAGTCGGGCAGTACCGCAAGGGAGTATCGGGGTCATATCCGGCCAAGGACTGTCAACTTCGGCATCACTCCCAAAAACCTTGTTGTTGTTGTTGTTGTAGTTGTTGTTGTAGCGAGGTGTAGCCCTGCCTAAATGTCATACAGGGTCACCCCGAGTGTATTGCTCTTGGCCGGGTCGATATAAGAAAACGGCCCGGGTCGTTTCGGCACGATGGGTACAGCACAAGTACTGGTACCGTTCTCGTAGAACCGGCAATAAAGAAACTAGCCATGTAGGCCACGTAGGTCATTTAGTGTTACCCAGGGTGCACCAACGGGGAGGCGACCTACTGTTACACCTTCGGGGAGTGTTTTGCTGTTAACAACAACAACAACAACAACAGGTCCAATCTATTATCAACGATGGGCTTGAGTCTTTCGCACAATGCGCTAGTTAGAACCTTATATTCGATATTACAGAAATTGGTGCCCCCGAGTCTTGGGAAACAGCTGTTTCAACAGGGTTGGACCAAAGGGAGATGGGTGTTAGAAGAGTGGGCGCCGTAGAGCAAGTGTGGTTGGTATTTTGGGGTGGTTGGTATTATGGGGGGACGAGCCGCATGCCGGACATTCATTCGTCACTTCGCGGTTCAGTCTGGATATGTAGGTAGGTAGGTAGAAGTGGCTGCCGCAAAGGCACACCTAGGCCAGTAATAAAAGGCCCGTTGTGATACCACCAAACACTAGGAAAGTCAGTCCCGGGGCCCGGCCATATGGAAAATCCCAGTGCTGTCGGGACTCTCCATATAGCCGAAACCCGGGACTGACACTCCTAACCGACACCGCTACCCCTCCTCGAACCATTTTGATAACTTGATGAAGGCCATCAAGTCCTTTATGTCTAGCTCCGCGACCTGGCTTAAGCTAACCTGGAAGGGAACTCCCAGAGAGCGCCTTCTCGCTCCGCTTAAGGCCGGGCCGTTGCAGATGAGGTGCTCCACCGTTTCCTCTTCCTCATCATCTTTGCAACTCCTGCAGCATCGTCGGTAGGGAACGCCTAGCCTTGCTGCGTGCCTACCAATAAGGCAGTGCCCGGTTAAAACACCTATTAATATGGAGATTTCCTTCCTTTTTAGGGCGTATATGTGTCTAGATCTTTTAAGATCGCATTTTGGCCAGGTTTGCTTGGATATCCGGCACCCTGGGGCTTGTAGCCATCTTTCGTTGGCTTCGCGGAGTGTATGCTCCTTCAGCATTAGCTTGCACGTGGCAAACGGCATACCTATGCGCTCTTTATCTTGAAGAATCTGCTTGGTCGTGCCCTGCCTGGCAAGTTCGTCTGCCCTACAGTTTCCCTCAATGTCCCTGTGTCCCGGGACCCATGTGAGGTTCACGCGGTTCTGTTGGGCCATCTCTTGAAGAGATCGACGACAGCTGAGCGTCAGTTCAGAGTTGAACGAGTAAGAGCCAAGGGATTTGATGGCCGCTTGGCTGTCGCTGAAAATACAGATATCCTGTCCGATGGTGCGTTCACCTATCCAAGTCACGGCGTCCATGATTGCAGAAACTTCAGCCTGGAAGACGCTGCAGTGATCAGGTAGTCTAAAGGAGAGTTCTAGGTCCAAATCCCTTGAGTAAACCCCTCCTCCGACTCTGCCGTCTAACTTCGAGCCGTCGGTGTATATAAAAGTGCCGCCATTAGTAGCGGGACACCGATCTATGTTCTCCCAGTCTTCCCTGCTGGGAATGTTTATTCTAAAACAACAATCTCCGACTGTTGTGGTCGCACACCGATCTGTGCTCAGAGGAAGAAAGCTGTAAGATCTTAGAATACAGGAGTGTCCAATAGTGCTTGCGCCCCAGACGGACGTTTCCCTTAGACGCAGAGCCGATGCTGCTGCTGCCCGGTACCCTTCCAGATCGAGTGGCAAAAAGCCAAGAATGGCCTGGAGAGCTTCATTGGGCGTTCTTAACGCCCCGCTTATACAGATCATGCTCGATCTGTGGACTTTTCCTAACAGATTTAGGTTTGTTGCCTTTCCTAGCGCAGGCCACCATACCACGACTCCATACAGCATAATTGGCTGGATTATCGCAGTGTAGATCCATCTGCAAATTTTGGGGCTGAGCCCCCATTTTTTGCCAATGGCTCTTTTACACGTGTAAAGTGCAATGCACGCTTTCCTCTGGCGCTGGATGACATTCTCCTTCCAGTTAAGCTTTCTATCTAGAACTGTGCCTAGGAATTTGGCTTTGTCAGCTAAGTTCAGGCGCACGCCATCTAGTTCTGGTAGGTTCAGCGGTGGTATCTTGTACCGCCTGGTATAAAGGACAAGCTCCACCTTTCCCGGGTTGATGCTAAGTCCGCAGCGAGAGGACCATGAAGAAACTTCTCGCAGTGCTACTTGCATCAAGTCACACAGGGTTTGTGGGAATTTGCCCCTATATGCAATAGCTAAATCGTCTGCATATGCCGCTATCTTCCCGCCCCCCCCACCTTGTGCCTCGTAGCAGCGAGTTTACGGTGAGGTTCCATAGGAGCGGGGAGAGAACACCACCCTAAGGCGTTCCTCTTGTGACATAGCGTGAAAGATCAACTGTTCCCAGTGAAGAAACTATTTTCCTTCCCTTTAGTAGTTGATCAATTAGTCCAATAAGAGACTTATTTATGCCCAGGTTTGTTAAAGCAGTGTTAATAGCCTCCGGCCTTATATTGTTGAAAGCCCCTTCGATGTCCAGAAAGGCCACGAGACAGTACTCCTTTTCGTGCAATGATTTTTCAACAATAGAGACTAGGCTGTGGAGCGCAGTTTCCGTTGATTTACCTTTGGTGTATGCATGTTGATAGCTAGAAATAAGGTTGCTATCAATAGTAGAGGAGAGATAATCGCTAATTATCCTCTCTAAGGTTTTAAGTGCAAAAGACGAGAGACTGATCGGTCTGTAGTCTTTAGGCTCATAGTGTGAGGCCTTCCCAGCCTTTGGAATAAAGACTACCGTGGCGCTTCTCCAGGAGCACGGAATGTAATTAAGAGCCAGGCAGGCTGAATAGAGAACTACCAGCCACTTAGCTGATATTTCCAGCGTGTTTATAAGTTGTGCGGGGAAAATCCCGTCTGGCCCAGCTGCCTTGAACGGCTCAAAGCTTTTGATTGCCCACCTTACCCTTTCCTCCGTAATGGGTATGTTTACCGCCAGGTTTGTTGCAGATGCTACAGGTGCATCATACAAGTTCCCCGGTGCAGAAATTTCTCCACGAAGTTCTCTTCGCTTGCCTTAGAGCCTTTTTATAGGCCCTCAGTTTAGCTTTATATTCGAGCCATTCAGGCTCCGTACCGATGCTCTTGGCCTTGTTAAATTGCTTCCTGCATGATATACGGAACGAATCCAGGTCGTAGGACCACCAGTGGGGTCTATGTTTGCCGCGTGGTTTTGGTACTGGACACGCCTGCTCTAGGGCATTTGAGAGCGCCGTTGTAAAGGTCGTTACCAGATCATCCAGTTCTCCCACTGATGAGGGGGCTTGTGGAGGTAATATTGGTAGGTCCCTAGCTAATATTTGGTTATGTAGCTGCCAGTTAGTGTTGCGTGGATTTCGTTTCATAACTGGCTGCTCAACAATAAAGTCTAACACAATTTCTATGTACCGATGGTCAGAAAATGAATGCTCATCAAGAACACGCCATTTTCTGACCCACTCATAAGCGCCTTCGCTACAAACAGTGAGGTCTATAACCTCCCTACGAGCTTTAGTTATAAAAGTAGGCTCGTTACCCACGTTACAAACCACCAGGTTAGTTGTTAGTAGGTAGTCAAACAGAGACTCGCCCCTAGCGTTAATATCGGAGCTTCCCCACTGGACGTGATGAGCATTAGCGTCAGCTCCAATAATAAGATGGCCCGTACAGAAATTATCCACCAGATCTTTCACCTCCTTTTGTGGAGGAGGTTCTTCGGCGTCATAGGGCATATAGACCGACGCCATCGTTAGGCTGGTGCTGCCGACTGTTAAGCTGGCAGCTGTAACGTCACCATTTGAGTAGTTGGGTAATAGAAAGGTGTTTAGCTCAGACTTTACCAAAATACAGGTTCTGACCTTGCCCCCATCATTGGCTTGGATGAGCTTGTACCCCTTAGTCCCCAATCCACAGATCCTAGAGCTATTGACCCAGGGCTCTTGGATAAGGACCACGTCTACGTCGCCTTTAGAAAGACGACTGCTTAAAACAGCCGAGGCTGCTTTAGATTTGTGCAGATTTATCTGAAGCACCACCAACATGAGAGAGCTCAGATATCCCTGCCGCCAGCGTGTCGTCGAGGTCTGGCCTGTTCCGGGGGCTGTCTCTCAACGAGGAGTTGTTCAGAGCACCTGCACGATTTGGCGTGGCGGGAACCCTGCTGTCTGAAGCAGCATCAACGTTAGTGTGCTCAGGTTTAGCCACGATCGTGACGTCGAGGCCTTCTTCGTCAAGCAGGCTTTCTTCTATCGCCGAGTTGTTCGCAGCACCATCGCAATTTGACGTGGCGGATAACATACTTTCCGCGTCGGACTCCTCTGCTTCCCCTTCCGATGCCTCGATCTCCGAGTCCTCCGGAGCGTCCGGAATAGCAGCGCGCTGTGCATCGCCACGGTATACGTGGATCACGATCTGACCCAAGCCGTAATGCACTCGTCCGTTGCACCGTTTAAGGGGCTCGAGCGCCTCCTTATTCAGAGTGATAACCACCTGTCTATTGGGCCCAACCACATCATCGACCAGATTGACGCCCCAATCCTGCGTCGGGAGAGACGGATTCCAGACCTGCAGCATCTCAAGAATATTCTCGGGTTCTGCAGGGACGGCAGGAATCCATGCCCTTGCCCTTGGCCGAGCAGGAATGTCCTTCCAGTCGACGACATCTAGTCTTGCCCCTGGATAGACTTCACCCAGTCTTGCAACTGCTGCCTTATACAGTGCGACAGTTCTTGCATCCTCGCACGCGAATATTTTGATCTGACCTTGGTGCCAGCCCGCGTCAGTACCTCGCGGCGGACTACCCGGAGACTCACGCATTAAGTGGAGGAGGGCCCTGCCCATTTCATTCCGGACATACAGCCACTGGTCTTTGGGGATGGACCAACGGTCGTTACCTCGGTCAATGAAACCTATAAGGATTCTGTCCTTGGTTACTTCAGCAAAGCTGAGTTTTCCCACTACGGGGTTGACCTGATGCCGCTTCGGATGGGGGTCTACCTCTCCGTCCGATCTCTGGCGTTTGAAGGGATTACCGTTCACCCTCTTAGGCACATAGGGCCTCTGGAAATTTGGTATCAGAGCTTTCGCTTCCTCCACCATCTTCCTTTCTTCCGGCGACAGCTTCTCCTGTGATGCTCCCTCATATTTTTTAAGGATCCTTGCGGCCTTTCTTTTATCCCAGTACGCAAAGCATCGGGGAGATGCCTCTTTGGGGGGATTCAGACTCGTAGTTGCCATCGCGGTCTCTCCCTTTGCGGCGTCGTCCTTCTCTTTCGAAACTCTGAAACCAGGTCGTGAGACCATTGCCCCAGATGTGAAGAGATTGGGTTTCGTACCAGCGCTTGATGGAAGTTTAGCTTCCGCCGTTTTCTGCTTGACTGCGTAGGCAGCCGCACTGTTGCTTGCTCCCATCAAGTCACTCTTACTTGATAGCAGTTTGGGGGATGACTGACCCGTAGTTTCCATCGTTGTCGGCCTCCCAGTTAACTTTGAGGCGGAGTTTGTCCTCCGGCGTTGTGTTTTCGCTTGTTCCAGCATAGCTCTTCTCTGCTGCGGAGTAAACGAAGTCGTTAATTGCTTTGTATTTTGTGTGTTCTTCATCTTGTTCGTGCGACCCCTCGCCAGACAAGGCCAGCTTAGGGTCAAGGGTAGTGTAAGGGGAAGTGTGTCGTCCGCCGCGGCAGAGCCCCATACCGCGGTAAGACCATAGTTACTCCCTGAGGCGGCCCGGTATCAGTGAGGCTCCGTTCGACTACAGCCACGATTTGCCTCCCGGCTGCAAACGTCCAATGGGCACGGTATCGCATAACACCCTGGATTGGGAGGGAAAAGTTTTGCACATTTATATAGCGAGCCGCTTGCTTCAAGACAGACGCCCGCTTACAGCCGCACCTCTTGGTGTACAGACGCTGCGAAAAAGACCCCGGTGAGCCCTTAAACCAAGTATGTCAGAGTGGCCCCCCGGGGGCTCCCTCTCTTTCTGCCGCGAGCCTAGGTAGCTCAACGTTGCCCAGAGTGCACGAAACGAGGACGCAAGAGTCGGGATTGAGCGCGGTCACTCAGCAACCACACCCCATTACACTCCAGTCTGGATATGTAGGAGTTTAATATCCAGAGCGTAATTGGCCAGAGTGACCCTTGTCTCTCGAGTAAGATGACGCTCCTCTACAGAAATGCGGTATGTTGAGGCATGCAAAACAGCACTCACCGGACAGAGCTCGACCTGGTGGTCAACAGATATGTCATGGATATGCTTCGAGGCACGTTTATGCACCTCTTTCACTGAACACTTTTGTCATTCCTGAAATATGGAAAAAGGCGAGAGTGGTTCCACTACTAAAACCTAGAAAGCCGGCAAACATAGGCGATTCATATCGCCCTATATCACTTTTGTCGCCGGTAGTGAAGAGGCTAGAGTAAAGACACTTGAGCCAGTCTTACTCGATTGAGGCGGTCTTACTCCCGCTCTACACATCACATTTGATGTTAGCCGAGCACCAACATGGCTTCAGGAAAGGTAGGAGCACAACATCTGCTCTAAATGTCATAAACACTCAGATAACTGACGGTCTAAATCAAAACAGGCCTAATGACAGGACGGTTCTAGTTGCACTTGATTTGAGTCAAGCTTTTGACACAGTAAATCATGGGCAACTTGTATCTGATTTGGAAGACTCGTCACTCCCCCCCCCCCCCCCTGTGTCAAGCGTTGGACCGCCAATTATCTCAGTGGTCGTCGGTCGCCTGTTGTATTCAGAAACGAAAAATCTAAAGCCAGGAAGATCAAACAAGGGGTACCACAGGGTGGTGTCCTTTCCCCGTTATTGTTTAACTTCTATATTTCGAAGCTTCCTCCTCCACCAGAAATTACGATTGTTTCTTACGCAGACGATTGCACGATATTGGCAACTGGTACTTCCGTTGATGAGCAGTGCTCTAAAATAAATGGCTATCTCCCCTCTCTAGTGTTGTTGTTGTTGTTGTTAACAATGCATTGCCCTGTCTAGAGTGTATGATGATTCCGAAGATCTTCATCAAGCTCTTCTAAGGGGAGTCCAAGGAAACGTGCAGTTTCAACAGGGTTTGTCCAGAGGGACAGAGGGGTTAGAAGAGTAGGTTCAGATGAACAATTGAAGAGATGTAGAGTATCATGGGGGGTCCTACCACATGCAGGGCATGTATTTAAGATTGTATCATTAAGTCTGGATAAGTAGGAGTTTAACCTTACACTATATCCAGACCTAAGCTGTGCCAAGGTCACTCTTGTCTCCCTTGGTAAGGTGCGTTCTTCTTCAGCAATATCCGGTGGAGGACTGTTCAGAACGGGATTCACAGGTAGAGATCCGACAAAAGTGTCTACCGACTCGGTGTGGATGTCGGTTAGAGCCCGCTTATGATTCTGCAGATCAAAAGGCAAGGTAATATGATGCCGGATCTCATCATAGTGCTTACGGAGATGTCTCCTTATGTCTCTCGGGGGCGGATCTATGTCCAAAAGATGACGGTTTGGATGTGCTGGCTTGTGGCAGTTCAGAAGGAATTGCCTGCTCAGCATTTCCGCATGCTCTTTTACATTGAGCAGTTTTGCTCCTGATGGAGGTGAGACTCGGAAGACATGAGGAGACATCCCGTAGCAGTTCTGATGGCAGTATTTTGGCAGACTTGTAACTTCGTCCAGTTGGTGTTATGTACATTAGGCGACCATATAGGCGCAGCATAGTCAAAGACTGGTCGACCAATGGCCTTATATGTAGTCAGCAACGTTTCTTTTTCTTTTCCCCAAGTACTGCCGGCAAGTGACTTGAGGATCTTGTTGCGACCACGTACCTTTGAGACCATTGCAGACACATGACCAGCAAATGAGAAAGTATTATCCAGTGTCATCCCTAATAACTTTGGGTGGCTGACAGTTGGTAGCTTAGTGCCATCAACGAAAATGTCTAATTCATTTCTCACCTGGTGCGTCCATGTCGTGAAAAGCGTCGCCGTGGATTTAGTCGGATTTATCGTCAGATCTCGCTCAGTGAAAAACCTGGAAAGGTAGCAGAGGTAACCATTGATTCTCGTACAGAGTTCATCAGTATAGGGGCTCTTCCCCGTCGCCATTATTGTACAGTCGTCGGCATATGAAACGACGGAGACGCCCTCTGGTGGTGGGGACATCTTCGATAGATAGAAATTAAACAGTGTCGGGGATAGGACACCACCCTGTGGCACCCCCTATCTAATACGTCTAGGTTTTGATTTTGCGTTTCTAAAGTTAACCGACGCCTGCCGTCCACTCAAATAATTAGCGGTCCATCTCTTTAAACCATCAGGTATCTGTGTCTCAAACAGATCTTGTATGAGAGTGGCATGGTTGACTGTGTCAAAAGCTTTCGACAGATCAAGTGCCACTAACACAGTCCTGTGATTTGGTTGGCTTTGATTTAGGCCGCTAACTATTTATTTGAGTTGTAATGGCATTGAGTGCGGTGGTGGTGCTGTGCAGCTTACGGAAGCCATGTTGATGACTAGCCAGGTGCAGATTTGCAGTATAATACGGGAGCAAAATGGACTCTACCGTCTTCACTACCGGTGACAAAAGTGATATAGGACGATATGAATCGCCTATGTTTGCCGGTTTTCTAGGTTTTAGTAATGGAACCACTCTCGCCTTTTTCCATATTTCAGGAATGACGAAAGTGTTCAGTGAAAGACTGAATAGAGCCGCTAAGTATTTGTGTCCCTCCTGGCCTAGATGTTTCAGCATCTTCATGGCAATGCCGTCGGGGCCGATGGATTTTGAGGGCTTAGCCTGTCTGATAGCTTCCTTGACCTCTGAGGCAGTGATGACAATGGGCGTATTTTGGTTTTTATATTTACGCGCCTGTCGCATGGTTCTACCTTTAGCTCTATCGGGCGGGGAATGTAGTACAAATTGTCTACAGAAGGCGTTCGCACATCCCCTAGGGTCCTTCTTCACCCTATCACCGAAAGTAATATCTACTTTATCCTTGTGTTGCGTTGGATTAGATAGAGCTTTGACCGTAGTCCATAATTTGCCAACACCATCAGAGAGGTTGCATTGCTCTAGGTGTTGTTTCCATTTGGCCAGTTTATGTTTATCGACCAACCTACGAATTTCCGCGTTGAGATCCTTTATACGGGGGTCTGCGGGATTGAGACTTCGCACTTCATCTCTTTCTCTAGCCATGGCCGCTGCCTCCGCGGGGAAATTTGGTCTTATTTGAGATATTCGACCCGCAGGAATGAAGCGTTTAGAGGCCGAGTCAATGATGTTGCGGAAGTCTCGTTCGCCTTTGCGTACGTCCGTAGGAATGGATAGAGCAGCCAAGGATTCGTCCGTATATGTCTGAGAACTGTCCCAGTCCGCCTTGGTAAAGTTGATATATGTACCATGCTCAGGTGTAATAAAGTCCGTCGGTCGTTCGATGGTAATGACTATTGGGAGATGGTCAGACGCCAACGTGAGTATGGGTCGCCAATTGAAATATCTGGCGAACTATAGCAGTTACCCGATACTCTCGTTGGGGCGTCTCCGTTCAATGTACAGAAAGCCGTATCATCTATTTGTTCTGCAAGTACATGCCCCCTACTGTCTGCTGGCAAATTTGAGTGCCACATGTCGTGGTGCGCATTAAGTCGCCCAGGATCACGCGGTTATCTCCTCGTAGTAGCAAGCTAATATCGGGGTGATAGCCGGTGGCGCAACTTGAGACAGGGGGTATGTAGTGAGGAGGCAAAACTGCTCAATGTAAAAGAGCACGCGGAAATGCTGAGCAGGCAATTCCTTATGAACTGCCACAAGCCAGCACATCCAAACCGTCATCTTTTGGACATAGATCCGCCCCCGAGAGACATAAGGAAACATCTCCGTAAGCATTATGATGAGATCCGGCATCATATTACCTTGCCGTTTGATCTGCAGAATCATAAGCGGGCTCTAACCGACATCCACACCGAGTCGGTAGACACTTTTGTCGGATCTCTACCTGTGAATCCCGTTCTGAACAGTCCTCCACCAGATATTGCTGAAGAAGAACGCACCTTACCAAGGGAGACAAGAGTCACCTTGGCACAGCTTAGGTCTGGATATAGTGTAAGGTTAAACTCCAACTTATCCAGACTTAATGATACAATCTCAAACACATGCCCTACATGTGGTAGGACCCCCCATGATACTCTACATCTCTTCAATTGTTCATCTGAACCTACTCTTCTAACCCCTCTGTCCCTCTGGACAAACCCTGTTGAAACTGCACGTTTCCTTGGACTCCCCTTAGAAGAGCTTGATGAAAATCTTCGGAATGATCATACACTCTAGACAGGGCAATGCATTGTTAACAACAACAACAACAACCTCTGGATCAAACGGCGTTGTTACAAGGTGTCGGATCTTATCAAAATGTTTACGTAGATGCGTCCTTACGTTCCTAGGAAGCGGTGCTGCGGTTTGCAGCAATTCAAGAGGTACTGGCTTTTGAGCATTTCATTGTGCTCCTTAACTGGGAACATTTCCGCCTCATGGTGTAAATGAGTTATAGTGGACATAAGGACCCACCCCGTATCGGTTCTGAGTGCGTTGTTTTGGGAAGCCTGCAGCCGACTGCAATGAACGCTTGTAAGTTACCAACGTTTCTTTGTCTTTACCCAAAGTACTGCCGGCTAGTGACTTGAGGATTTTGTTGCGGCTCTGTATTTTAGAGACAATTGCAGCTGAAGTGTGCATGGTGTCGAAAGTCACTCCTAAGATTTTGGGGTGGGTGAGAGTAGGTATTTTGTAATCGCCTACATAGCTTCTAACTCCATGCCAACTTGCGCTGTCCAAGTCGTGAATAATGTCGCCGAGGTCAAGCTCCGAGCGGCGAAGAATTCGACAAGAGAGGGGAGATAACCATTTATTTCAGGGCACAGCTCATCAACGGAAGTGCCTGTTGCCCATATCGTGCAGTCGTCTGCGTAAGAAATAATCGTAACTTCTTCTTGTGGAGGAGGGAGCTTCGAAATATAGAAGTTAAATAATAACGGGGAAAGGACACCACCCTGAGATACCCTTGTTTGATCTTCCTGGCTTTGCATTTTTTGTTGCTGAACACAACAGACGACTGGCGGCCACTGTCCTGTCGTTGACAAGCCGTCTGATTTCCGCGGTGAGATCACCAATCTGTGGATCTGATGGATCGATGTTGCGTATGAGGTCGCGTTCATTGTTGTTGTTGTTGTAGCGAGGCGTAGCCCTGCCCAAACGTCAGACAGGGTCACCTCGAGTGTATTGCTCTTGGCCGGTCGATATATGAAAACGGCCCGGGTCGTTTCGGCACGATGGGTACAGCACAAGTACTGGTACCGTTCTCATAGAACCGGCAATACAAGAAACTAGCCGTGTAGGCCATGTAGGTCATTTAGCGTTACCCAGGGTGCACCAACGGGGAGGCGACCTACTCTTGCACCCCAGACGACCTACTCTTACACCCGCGTTCATTAATATAGTTTTATTAATTTACCCAGGGTGAACCAACGGGAAGTCGACCTACCCTCACACCCCCTTTTGTCTTCTTTCCTTATTAGTTACCCCCAATATATTTTCCCTGACTTCCCTGCAAAGCTTATACGGCTTTGCCAAATGATGTTGAGCAATACCAACAGCTCCATCAGAATCGGGAAGGATCTCTCTGAGCCATTTAAAACCAAACGAGGCTTCAGACAGGGCGACTCCCTTTCGTGCGATTTCTTCAACCTGATGCTGGAGAAGATAATTCGAGCAGCAGAGCTAAACTGCAACGGTACAATCTATTACAAGAGCGTGCAATTGCTGGCGTATGCCGATGATATTGATATCATTGGCCTTAACAACCCTGCCGTAAGCGCTGCCTTCTCTGGACTGGATAAGGAAGCGAAAAAAGTGGGTCTTGCCGTGAACGAGGACAAGACGAAGTATTTGCTGTCATCAAAGAAAGAATCGGCGCACTTTCGCCTTGGCAGCCATGTCACTGTTGATTACAAATTTGAATCTGTGAGGGACTTCGTCTATTTGGGAACCAGTATTAACAGCGAAAATAATTACTCTTGCCCACTAATTTGCTACTTTGGACTGAGTAGGCAATAGAAAAGTAAAGTCCTCTCTCGAAGAACAAAGATCACGCTCTATAAGTCTCTCATGATACCTGTCCTGATGTATGGCTCAGATTCATGGACAATGTCAAGCGAAGATGAGATGGCCCTTGGAGTATTTGAGAGAAAAGTTCTCCGGAAGATTTATGGTCCTTCCCGTGATCCCAACGGCGAGTATCGAAGGAAATCTAACGATGAGCTGTACGAACTTTACGCAGAAAGGGAGACAAGAGTGACCTTGGCACAGCTTAGGTCTGGATATAGTGTAAGGTTAAACTCCTACTTATCCAGACTTAATGATACAATCTTAAATACATGCCCTGCATGTGGTAGGACCCCCCATGATACTCTACATCTCTTCAATTGTTCATCTGAACGTACTCTTCTAACCCCTCTGTCCCTCTGGACAAACCCTGTTGAAACTGCACGTTTCCTTGGACTCCTCTTAGAAGAGCTTGATGAAGATCTTCGGAATGATCATACACTCTAGACAGGGCAATGTATTGTTAACAACAACAACAACAACAGGTTTACGCAGACCTGACCATAGTCCAGCGAATTAAAGCCCAAAGGCTCCGCTGGCTGGGTCATGTTATGCGAATGGACAAAGAAGCTCCAGCACAGAAGGTTTTCCTATCGTCACCTGAATTGGGCAGCAGAGGATGGGGGAGGCCTCGACGGAGATGGAAACAACAGGTGGAGGATGACTTGAACTCCCTTGGGGTTTCCAATTGGCGTCAGTTATCGCTAAAAAGGAATGACTGGCGTGCTTTGATAGGCAACGGCCAAAATCGCTTAGGCGGTTAAGCACCAATAAATGATGATGATGATGATATTTTGCCTGTGACTCTCCCTTTTCCACTTTCGGTCCTCTTCGCTGAATCTTCCATAACCTCGCTTGTATTATCTTCCTATTCGTATTCCTATTAATATGTATTACTGTTCTTTTAACCACTCAACATTCATATAGTTCTGGGCACATTTTGAAATTTACACTTCAAAAAGTTTTTTTTTTTTAATTATATTGTTATTTTTTTCGAAATGGCGAAAAAAATACGGCAAAAGTTTTTTTTAGGTACACAATTGCTGTTTTTCAAAGAACGACCTCCAAAAAAATCTGAGATAAGGCGTTTTACAACACGTTTCTAAATAGCTAGATCTTCCAATCAGCCGTCGAAGCATTGAAGATTTCGGCCTGCATTGTGGTTTGCATTGGATATTCAATTAATGATACTTTTTGTTTTTAATTTTTAATGTATTATACCTTTTTCTTCCTCATTCACAGTTTTTCTAAGTGCTGCTTGCATATTTATGCTATGGACCCGCCATCTGGTTATGGTTTATATGTTTGTGATATCATTGGGTTTAACCTTTCTCTCTTACTGGTCAAATGTTTCTGCGCTCGCTTTAATGGAAAAGTCACCTTGTATACTAGAAGATATAATTTCATTCAATCGAACACGGCTGCTGGACACAGGAGGTGTTGCTGTTGCATTAATACCACATTTGATGGCACAATGGTTTATGGGCATGCTCTTCGCTTATGTACATTTAGGACCACGTTATACGACCTTACAAAAACTGATGCCGATCATATTTATAAGTCCCGTTTTATTGGCGATATTACCACTACCACCACGTCTTATTAAGGATTTACCAGTACTGGCCGCCGCTGTGCCGCTAGTACTAACGAAGCTTACAATGTTGAGTAGCGCTATAGATGCAGCTAAAACAGTTTATAATGGCTATCAATATGCAATGAATTTTGTTTCGAATTTTGGTTTATCAGCTTTAATTGAAAATGAATGGCAACGTTTGAATGTGCCGAGTGTGTTGCGGGTATTCTGGACTATAAGGTGAGATTGTTAGAAAATAGGTTAATCAAATTGAATTAGTCCTAATAAATTTCTTTATTCTAAATTTTCTTTTTAGGATCGGGCAGGAATTCGTTTCAATTGTGCTCGCTGACACTGATACAGCCATAAGCTTCTTTCCCACCGTACAAAAATTGCTTGTCGATGGTTGTGAAACACTAACCGCTGTGCTGGGCATGACTTCAATAATCTCTGTGATTTGTCATTATATTGGACGTGCATTTCAATGGTATTTGCTTACATTCGATAATGATGAGGAGAAATCATTGGGCACGGTGTCGGCTGTACTCTTCTATATACTCGCACTACAAACGGGACTCACCTCTTTGGCACCCGAGCAGCGTTTTGTACGTTTATGTCGCAATTTATGTTTATTAATTACGGCGCTCTTACATTTTCTTCACAATATCGTATCGCCAATATTGATGTCATTGAGTGCAGCACGCAATCCTTCACGTAAACGTCATATACGCGCTCTTACCGTTTGCGCTTTTCTTATTGTTACACCAATTTGTTTGCTAACTGCATTGTGGTCACGTCACTCGCCGTCGACTTGGCTGCTTGCTGTGACCGCCTTCTCTGTGGAAGTGGTTGTTAAGGTGAGTATATATCGACAGCTAAGTGGAAGACCACCCTATTGCAAAATATTTTTCAGAAGCCCTCAGAATTGTTTTAAACAAAGCTCTATATCAGATTTGTTTCAAAAACGGCCTATGTCAAAATTTGGTTCAAAAACGCTCTTTCTCAACTAAAAATTTATTGAATTTTAACTGAAATGTGAGTTTTTGAAACTCATTCTGAGACAGGGCGTTCTTGAGCCAAGCTTTGAAATAGGCTTTATTAAAAAAAAATCTCAAATACAGAGTTCTTCAAACCAATTCTGAAATATGGGATTTTAGAAAAAATATTTTAAAATAGGGTGATCTTCCCATCAGCAGTCGTTATGTATATGTACATACATGGATCATTGAATGTCAAATCGTCAATTGGTTGGAATCGACCCCTTCAGATTTGAATGAATTTTTTTGCGGAAAAATCTTTTAACATAAAACGAAGAGCTTCCAACCTTTTGACGACTTATCTTGAAATGTTTTAGTGCACACTATATATTTCTTTGCTAATTTTAATCACTTCCTCTCCTTATTCCTCAGGTCCTAGTATCTCTCGCCACGTACACGCTGTTCCTGCTTGATGCTCGTCGTCAAACATTTTGGGAAAAACTCGATGATTATTTGTATTATGTACGCGCATTTGGTAACTCGGTTGAATTTTGTTTTGGTATATTGCTTTTCTTTAATGGTGCTTGGATTTTAATTTTCGAATCTGGTAAGTCCATTTATGATATATTTTGGGAAATTATGATTTGTCTTTTGTTGACTTTTTTTGTTGTAATATAAAGCCTGAAACTTTTGGTATTGGTTATTGCTACGTTTCTTTTTGCATATTCTAGAATGGGTCTTTGTCTGTTCGTTGTTATTAATTTAAAATTATCGGACCGTTTGTCAATCTACACATTTAGCATTTAACTACCAAATACTCATCAAGTCTTATGCAACTCTAGGTATCTTCATACTATTGCTCTCACTAAAAAGAAAAATTAAATTAGCTGTACTGAATTTATAAGGGGTGGGGTGAGAGGAAAGAGATGAGTAGATAGGATAGGAGAAGAGAGGGGGAGGAATGGGATATCAGACAGGAAAAGGAAAGAAGACTGAAAGTATAATTAGAGACAGAGTGAAATGAAAGTACGGATGAAGAGAGAGAGTACATGGGTAACATGCAGAAAAGTCGAGTTTTACTCAGGTGAGTAAAAGGTGGCTTATATGCTTGTTTGAGAAGAGAAGATAAGAGAAGAGAGGGAGAGGTTAGATTTATAGGGAGAGTCAAAGAAATAGGATATTGGGGAAAGAAAACAAAAGAGGGGAGAATTAGAGACAGAGTAAGGTGAAAATACGGATGAGAAGTGAGAGTACAATTTCGGAAAGGACCACGTTGTTGTTGTTGTAACGAAGCGTTGCCCTGCCTAGCATGTACTTATGCTTAGCCTTAATTGTCCTCAATGTCTTCTAACGGGAGTCCTAGGAAACTAGCAATTTCTACAGGCTTGGACCAAAGGGAAATGGGTGTTAGAAGAGTGGGCCCCGCAGAGCAGGTGAATAGGTGGTTGGTGTTATGAGGAGGCGAGCCGCATGCTGGATATTCATTCGGCACGTCGAGGTTCAGTCTTGATAATAGGTATCAGGTTAAAACAATATCCAGAACGCAATTGAGCCAGACTGACCCTTGTCTCTCGAGGAAGATAAAATTACATACAGAGCTCAAGATGGGAGACCAAAAAGGACAACGTGTGTCGGTTATAACTATGGTTCGTTTATACTAGGAGAATTTCTTCAAATGATAGTCACGCCATTTTCTAAGGTTTTTTTTCCAAAAAACCTAGTTCATTTTACAGCTTTATATATTTCAGTTTTTAAGATTTCTGTCATCATCCTTACATCCATCTGCTACCACTTCGCTGTGTGGTGTTGTGTGCATTTCTCTTTCTCTTTACTTCTCTTTTTACTTTCTTGATTTTTTCCCATATAATCCATATCATATACATATATAACTTGATAGCCGAAAATGTTATAGGCGGTGGTATACGAGCCCTTATGATGTGCATACATGCTTACTTCAATATTTGGTGTGAGGCGAGAGCTGGTTGGTCTGTCTTCATAAAGCGGCGTTCGGCTGTGCACAAGATTTCTGCTTTACCCGAGGCGACGCCTGCGCAATTGCATGCTTTCGATGATGTTTGTGCTATATGTTATCAGGTAAATTCTTAAAGCTATTTAGTGCAGTTACATTTTATTAATATAACTAATATATTTTACAGGAAATGTATTCAGCCAAAATTACACGCTGTCGTCATTATTTCCATGGCGTTTGTTTACGAAAATGGTTGTATGTGCAAGATCGTTGCCCACTTTGCCATGAAATTATGATGTATTCGGAAAAAAGTGAAGATAGTGATAGTGCTCAAACGCCAGCCGATAGTCCGGCGCCTCCGGTTATGCATCAATATAATGTAAGGGTGTTATTCTGATAAAAAGTCCGCTCACAGTGAAAATGCACCCTACCAAAATCGTTTTCAAAAACTCTCTATGAACTTTACTCAAAATCGCACTATCGCAATTTTATTTAAAAAGAGCCTATCTCAGCTACAACTGTATTGAACTTTTCTTCAGATAGGACGTTTTTGGAACTCATTCTGTGATAAGGAGTTCTTGAACCAGATTTTGAGTTAGGGTGTTCTTCAGACAAATTTTAAGATGATAGTCGCTTTGAAAATATTTTTATATTGGGCGATCTTCCCCTCGATATGTGGGAGTACTTTTTCCCATTTTCCAAGATTTGTATTTAGGCAGGTAAGATTTTATTAGTTCATCGGCATTAGTTAAAAAAAATTTTAACAGCTACTTAAAAAAACCCAACGGGTTCTTTTGCAAATATAGCGACTTCAGCGCCATCCAGCGGGAAAAATATATCCTATATCGAGAAGACTTAACCAAAGATAAAAATCTACTCATTAGATAACTTAATCTTTTAAGCTTTTTTGTCAGACTAAACTCCTGCAATTTTTTTAAACGGACTATAAATAATATTTTTTTCTTTTAAATATCTCATCTCCAGTGCCTAATAAAGGGTTTCTGTTTTATGCTCAGCCCAACTAGATATAAATAGATAAGCAATTTGATAAAAAGGCAAAAAGTTAACCGTATTATTTTTATTGTGAGCGACTGTATTGCAAAATCCAAATTAATCAACAAATAAAATTTCAAAAAATGTCTTACAGAATGAAGTCGAGGAAGAGCAATCATCCAGTTCTGCAAACTCAACACCCAGAATAGCGAGCAATACAACTTCAACAGCTGCGGCTACGACATCCTCGGCTGCTGCAGTAGCCACAGCAGCTGCCAGCAATACAACACAGGCATTTCATTTGTCACCAGATATCGGGGTACAGGAATAAAAGAAACACAAACCTTTGGGATACAGTTAAAAATATTTTTAAATTAAACTAAAACTGAAAAAAACATGACATCTTGAAACGAAATTAATTGCATGTGAAAATCACTGGTTGGTTTGGTGTGCGAGCCAGGCTCATAAACTAAAAGACATAAAAGCGCTCAATAATAGAAATTGTTTGAGGGACTAGTATGTACCTACTTGTGGATGTATGTAAATAAGAAAACACAATACAATTAGTCTATATGTAAAACTATATATTCTATTATATTATTATTATGAAATCAACAGGCGGAGTTATCAAAGAAAAAAACAAGCTCGCGGAAACAACAATTAATACAAAAATTAGCCGAGCGAAGAAGCTTTTAAAGACGTATAAAGAGATTAAAATGCGACAAAATCGAAAATAACCTTCGCAACTTGCACCAAACCCGTTTGTTCATAACACGATACACAAAAACCAAACCCATCCACACCACTGAAGAGACACAACAAATTATGAAGGTAGTAGAAAAAAAACGTGGTCCATTACGCGATGTTTTGTCTCTAAGAAAAAAAATAAACAAAAAAAGCTGCGCTCATTGGAACTTGTATGATTTGTAAATATTATTATGTTTTGCTTTTTATGCATACTAAACTTGCGATGAATACGAAAAAGCTGTACGGTGGCACACAGTGAGCAGTTTTCAGCAATGAAACATTTTTTGAAAAACGTTTATTTTCGAATACGGATTTTTTTTTTTTCAAAACTTGTTATTTTAGTTAATTAGGTATGTTCTCCTTTTTGTCATCTCGAAAATTATGTTAACTTTGAATTCGTTATTTTACTGCTCTTACCGTTTTCTACATTTTATAATTTACAAAAAAAGTTAAACTTTCCCACTTTGTGTCACCTAAGTCCAGTTTGCGGATATGTACAGACATTTCGTGGCGTCCACAAACAAAAATATTTATGTACGTAAAATCACACTGCGCATGCACATACATATACAGCACAAAAGCGTAAACAAAAATAATAAATATTTGAGAATTTAGTCAAAATTAAATTTAATAATAATAGAAAGTATAATTTTATATTATATTTTGAAAAAAAATCTTGAATATACGATTTGTATAGTACTATAACAAGCTGTTGAGCTGGTGATTACTACATTTGAATGTTAATTTATAGCCGGGTCGATCCATGTCAAATCGACAAATGATTGAAATGGACGCCTTCTGAGTTGAAAAATGTTGATGGGGATTTTTATTTTATCACAAAACAAAGAACCTTATGCATAAAAGTCGAGTTTTTATTACATAAACAAAATATCTAGCTTTTGCTCAAAAAATAGAGTCTGAGAAAATGCTTGCTTTTTATGCATGGGTCCCAATGTTGTTGTTGTTGTAGTCATACTTTGCCCTGCCTAGTCGGAAGATCCACTTATAAAAATTTACTTGACGGACCAGACAGGGGTTGTACGGGTGTTGACAGACCTTTGCTGGATGAATCCGGTACGTTCCGGTACTCCCTTGCGGTACTGCCCGACTGCATATTCTAAACCTCTAACCACAGGGTCCCAATGTTCCGACAAAGGAAAAAGTACAAAAAATTGTTTTCAAAAGGTATTCGAATACAAAATTTAAAAGAAAGCGTCGATTTCAACCAATTGTCTATTTAAAAGTAATTGGCCCTTATAATATAATCGTCCGATCTTCTACATAGTCTTGGGTGCAAAGTTTTATGTTCCGTTTATTTAGAACGCAGACTCAACTACAGGTTGTCTTATATAATACATATAATACAAATTCCAGATACTTATTTTTATTCCATTTTTTTTGTTTCAAATACAATTCAAAATGACTAGTTAAACCATCAACACTATTGCCACTACTTAATCAATTAAAAATCAATTCATTATAGTTTCGTAGTAAATGATAAGGCGAGACGCTGCAACAAGTAGTGGTACGTACAACAGTCACGCGATCGGCACGTTCGAAATTCGCCTTCACTGTCTCGTAGTACCGTCCATCACTAAAGCAAAAATGAGACAGAATACAAAAATAGAAGATTTTATCAATATTTGAAGCATCATCTCGAATAACGTTCTTAGTTACAAAATCAGACATTGTCAGGAGAGCAAAAAAACGTTAAAGTCATATTTTTTTAATTTATTTCTCTGATCTGTATCCTTAACTTTTTCATTTATATGTTTCATAACATCAGTTTTACACCTTCCTTATGATCTTCCAGTGCCGTTACGGATCACATTCGACGCTTCTATGTCACTTTAAATTAACCTACTATTTTTAAATGTATTTTTACAGTTTTGGTGTGTCAAATTTTAGAAAAATTTGTTATCTGGACAATGCAAGAGAGCAATACAAAATGTTATATGCAATAAAACCGGGTTTGAAAAAAATGACACTTAGGGCCGCTATTCGCGACGATGCTTAATTTGATCACAGCATAACTCACCTCAACACCATGCAACGCAGCTTCATACATTTGACACGCAGCACATCGATAGCTTTTTGACTCTTATCCGAGAAACGTAGGTTATCGGGGTCCCATCTGTTTGAGAGTTTTTTTTTTTTTGAAAATAGTAAATAAGTAAACAGTTTTCACCCATCATGACCTTAACAACTATTTTAAGTAAAGTTCACTCATTCATTTTACCTTAATTCCAATCTCTCTAAATTTCCACAACTCGACGCAATCGTATCCATCAACTGATCGACATGTATATTAACGCCCAATTTTTCAGCGGTTCCCATAACAATAATTCTGCTCGATAAAAAAAAAATGAAGTTAGAAAATGTGAGTAACATGCAGTTCTTACTTGGCATTGCTTAGCACTGGCAGTATGCTCATCCAAAGTTGATCGGTAATATGTGGCATACCCGAGAGACAGCATGCAGCTAATTGATAGCCATGTCGTGTTAAGAATTTTTGTAAGGCTTCATCCGAAATATTATCAGAGGAATCCAGATCCAATGAGATAAGAGATCTGTAAAATTAAATGAGATGTAGGTATATTTAAAATAAAATCTTGCAAGAGCTAACTGTATTAATTGAAGTACGCGTCGGGGAGCTTATAACAGCTCTTTTACTAAATTTATGACAGAATGACTATTGACTAATTCAATTGTATTTTTTTACAGGCTTTGATTGCTCTAATGTGAACTTGCAATGGGTACATACAATACACAATTTTAACATCCATACATTCATGGATATCTCCCCATGGAAAATTTAAGTATGTATTCTGTATCTAATAAGTTCTCTTTTACTGAATAAGTATCCCACCAACTATTAACTAATTTAATTGTATGTTTTTCTACAGGTTATGATTTAAAGTTTTGATTAATAATCTCCTCCTCAAGTTTCATAGGCATTCTGTCGTTGATGCTTGAACCCCCAAAACCTCACCCCTGCGCACGGGCCTGCCGCTACGGTAATTTTTTCTGTTCCTCGCAAAGCGTATCAGTCATCCATTTTAATAGTTAACTGACGTACATCAATATGTATGTAGGAAACACGACGCCGTTATCCTCCTTTTCTTCCCTACTCGGTAGGGATTGGGAAGTATTCATTTATTTACGAATATGTATCAGTTTAAGGCTCATATAGCTTATCATTCAGAACCCTTGATCCTAAGCGTAATTTCTGTGTCTTAGAAGAATTAACTTTTCTATTAAATTTTTAAACCCAAGTAGCTGTTGTTGTTTTTGTCACTACAAAACACCCTAAGAAGATTATCTGAAGTCTCCTTTGGGCTCGAATATCTCTGGAAGGCACTGGGGTACTACTCTGTATGCGATGCGAAAAGCAATGCTGCTAGCAAGCTGTCAAATAGCATACATTTTTCTCAAATTGGGTTCTTTATGCTACCACATTCATTTTCACTCAGTCCAAATGTTGCTTTATAATCGATTCTCTCATCGTGGTTATTCTTTTGTTGTTGTTTGTAGCGCCGTAAATAATCCCCGAAGGTTTTAAGGAGTGTTGTCAAAAGTGACAGTCCTTTTCCAGATATGGACCCGGAACACACGGGTACTTGCACCTTGCGGTACTAGCCGGACTGTCGCTGGAGATATTTGGACCAATGTAAAATTCTAGGTCATATCACCCCTCCTTCCCTAAGGAAGCAGAAGGTTGGTAATAAGAGCTGAGTGAAATCATCTACGGAGCCATCACGATGCAGCTCATCACCGTTTGCGGGTTTTAATCGCCTTTTACGACAGGAACCAAACTCGGTTTAAGAACGTCCTATCTCAGATTTTCTTCAACAACTTTCTCTTCCTTACCAGCCTTTCCTTGTACTCATTTTCATAGCTTCATTTGTGACCCGGAATCCAGGCAAGTCGGACCTTGTTCCTATCTGTCAGTTAATTTAGTCTTTCTACACATTCAATGACTAGTGCAGATTTGATCTCCACTGAAGATATTGCTCTGGGGCGGCCTGGCTATCTCTAACCATAGTGATCCTCTCATCTGTGTTACCTCGTTTCAGTTGTATGTCTTCGCAAACGTTAATTGCGTAGACCTCTGCCTAGAAAATGCTCGGGAAGTGTCCTAGTGGGCCCAAGATTCCTGCTCCGATACTCTCGTCTTTGAGCCGTTCTCAGACTAAGTAAGTCCTATCTCATTGAAAATTCAATACATTTTTAGCTTAGAGGTTAGAGGTAGAGAAATTTTTGAATAAGAATCAGAAATAGGGCCATCATGAATAAAAGGTGAGCATTTGCTTCCACTCTTTTTTGAGTAGAGACTAGGTATTTTGTTTTTGTAACAAAAACACAGAAGCCATATTTTACTAAAAAAATCGAGTCTTATTAAGCTGATGGACAAACTCCTACTCACCTCGACATTCCAGATTCCATCCATTGCTTTAGCACCGAATCGTTAAATCCGTTTATTTGTCCAGCCGAGAGAAACTTTAAATTCGGTATCTTTGTCAACATATCAATCAAACATTCACTCGATAAATCAGTGGCCGTAATATCGAGCTCCTGCAAAGCACATTTATCCCATTCCGCTTGCATCACATACTCCGACTTGAGGCTTGTACCATTCATGAGTAAACAATTCAAGCGTTTGGAACGTTGTATCAACGTCTTTAGAGTGCTGCCACTAACTTTATTACAAAAGTTCACAGCCAAACATTCCAACTGAATACAATTCGAACTGAAGGCATCAATGTGTGAGTCATCAATAAAATTAATACCATACAAATTGATCACGCGTAAATTGGGCGTGGCCGATTTCAGTTTATGCACATTAATAACTTCATAAATCTCCTCCTCTTCCTCTTCACACTTTTCATAGGTGCCAATGAGATGCAGAACCTCAAGACCATTAATAAAATTATAAATTTTGCGCATAAAACCTTCCATGAAGATCACCTCCGAAAGGCAAATGCACATGTAACGGAGTTTTGTTGGGAAAGCCTGCATTTCGCTGAAATCATGCAATTGCATAGCTGAAATGATGATGAAATATTCTTAAAAATGTTTTTACTACAAAAGTTTAGCTACTAACCAGTGGAAAAATCCAACAGCATATGCGTAAGATTGGGACATTTAGCTGAGAGTTCATGCAACACCGTGTGCGTGATCAGTTCGATCGGTAGCTCAATGTAACGCAGCGTAGGACCGAAACGCACTGAGATGAGAGCAAGGAGCGATTCTAATGATCCCACATGTAAACCGGATACATCAGGTCGTAGTGAAACATTTTTCCAAAGACGCGTATCGTATGCAATCTGGCGCCAACGTCTGCAAATGCGTGCTAGCCGGCATATCTCACGATGCGACAAGTAAGAGAAGATGTGTAGAAGGACTTTGTCATTCAGCTTTTCGATTGTCTGCAATAAGGAAGGGATTTAAATATGATTGTTTATGCAGTTGTTATATAAATACTGGGTGGGGCAATTGAAATGTTACGAAAAGAAACGTTTAAATAGTCAAGAAGAAGGATTTGTTTAACCCCTTGACCCAGTGGTCGGCATGGATATCGGCCCTATTATGGGTGGGCCAATGCCTTGGACCTTATTCTAAGCAACCTAGCCTGAAAGCGATTTACTGAACAGAAGAAAATGTGGGGAATATCTTGTTGTTTGTAGCCGCAAAATGCTCCCGAAGGTTTGAGGTTACCGCAATAGAAAAATCAGATAATTTTGTTAGCGGTCTAAAGCTACATTTACACTGCACCAAATGCGTCACTTTTCGCCAAGTTTTTTGAGACCGTTCATCCGCAGATTGAATTTGATCACCAAATTAGGTCAAATTAAATTAAATTCATCTAATTTGGCAAACAAATTCATTCTGCGGACAAACATTCTTGAAATAACTTCGCCAAATGCGACGCATTTGAGGCAGTGTAAATGTATTATAAGATTGGCATCTTGATTAATCAATTAATCAGATAATAATCACAATCGATTAGTCAAAACGATTAATTTTCCGAGTTATAGCAGTTAATTATTTGTTATATATTTTATATGATTATTCAGAAAATTGCGTGATCATTAAATGATCAATTATTTGAACATAATCCTTATTGAATAATCAAAACGATTAATTTCCCGATGAATCGTGTCCTAATGAATTGTTACTTATTTCATTTAAATATACAGAAAATAGAGTAATCAAACGCTCAATAATTGAAAATTTGATCATTTAGCACCGAGTTTCATGGATTTGCAACTTAATCGAAGCAGGGATGGGCGTTTTTCGATAATTTGAGGGTAACGAAAAAATAACAAATAAATTAATATTCATTGTTAAAAAAATTGGAGTTACGTGGAAACTGTTGTTAATTATTCAAAAAAATCTTGAAAAACGAAAATACCAAAACAATACCTCGAGATCCCTCAAAAATTATACCCATATTTATATACACATACATACATAGCTAATACCTATCTATTTTTGAAAAGGGGAAAAATTAGGCTTTCGCCGAGCTTAATTGCTTTTATTTGGACCCATGTAGAGACCTTTGGCATCAGGATCATTTCGGCACTTTCTGGAGAAAATTTTGGAACTGCTTTTGGGACCATTTCGGGATGATTTCCAAGACTGTTCCGGGATCATTTCAAAACATTTCTAGGGCCATTTTGGTATTGTTTTCAAACTCATTACGATACGGGACAAAAACCCTCCCGAATAAAACCAAGTAGTCCCGGCAAGGGTGCTATTTTGTCCAGCAATGATCCCGAAGTTGCCACATAAAACTTGTATCACCTCAGCGCATCTCCAATCACCACAAAAAAACCCGAAAGAAAAATTCTATGAATACATACTCCCAGGGCAGCCGCCGTGTTGTAGCGGTAGTGTGCTCTACTACACCCATATTCGGGGATCTCAACGCGGTAAAATCAACAAACAAAAAACTCTTTAGAAACAAGTTATTCTAAACGGGATCGCCCCTTCTGCAATGGTTTGGCAAACTCTTCGAATATTTTTCTGTCACGAAAAGCTTCTTAGCGAAAATTCATCCGAATTCTAAAGCTTGTGCTGAATCCGAATATGAAGTTGGATTTTTCGGGTCACCCTAGGTTTTCTATGTAGAGGGTAGTTTTTTCAGAGATCGGTAGTAGTAAATAACTTTTTTTTTTAATTTTTTCCTTAATAACTTACTATACCCAAATTTTTTGACCTATGGAACATCTGTAGGCGGCCAAATATAAAAACCAATATTTACAACTCTCGTCTCTTTACAAACCACCTTCTAGAAAGAAAACCTAGGGTGGCTCGAAAAATCTGAGCCCAGATTCGGATTCAACACACCCAAAAACTTCAGAAACCGCTGAGAAACCCGGTGGGATTTTCAAAAACTTCAGCTTTGTTGTACAGTGTAATAATTAAAAACTCTCACAATGCCGGGAAGAAAAGTCCATGGAGAGATGTAATTCCAGTATCATCGAAACATATGTCGGCTTGTCTGGTGGGTCACTCTGTATTGCGATGCGAAAGAAAATTTTTTCGCATTTGCCTTAGCGACACTCTGTAACTCAACTATCGCAACGGAAATCGACATTTTCGGATTTTATTTTTCCGTTTTCGCATTCATTTTTCCCTCTCGAATTGCGTACACTCTGTATCGCGAAAGTGAAATGTCAATTGCTTTGTACATTCGGATTTGTCTTCCTACAACAAAACGCAGTCGAACCGTTATCGCACCGCTAAACAATTTTGAATAAATTTAAATTTTTAAACATATTCTTGTAAATTATTGCAGAGCTATTAGTATACTTATCTTTCTTATCGAAAAACATGTTTATTTTGGCGCTTATTTCGCAAAATTATTAAAAAAAAAATATTTTTTTTTTTAAAAAATATTTTGTTTAACTTTTAAATTTACAAAATAATTACCAAAAATTTGTAAGAAAACTTCAATGAAAGTAATAAAATTAAGTTTATACGGACGTGATTATTATTATGCACACGCATGCACACATATTGCAATGCACATAAAAGGAATACAAATATCTTTTGCAAGTACAAGTGTTTGCAGCATAGCATACAGTTAGGCGCCAAATTAAAAGAAATGGTATGGGTAAAAGCATAGGACAAGCCTTCACTTGAAGTATGCAATGAAAATTGACAACTTGCCGTTAGTTTTACAACAGTGATGCCAACCCAAACAAGAAAATAACCAAAGGCCGCAAAACGCAGCGCTGTTAGCAATGCTATAGCAATGCAGAGTACCATTTGCTTATCGCATCGCATTTCACTTTCGAATCGCATTGAATTTTGAATCGCAATACAGAGTGACCCCGTGGTTCCTGACAATTCTAAAATACATTTAACGCTCTCTGAATTCCAATTGACAATTCTAAAATCCAACTACCGCTTTCTAAAATCCAATTCACAATTCTAAAATCCAACTAACGCTTTCTAAACTCCAACTTGAAATGGTGTAGATCTGAGAAAAATATTTTTCTCCGTGTAATGAATAAAGTTAATCGGATTTCCATAGACATTTTTTGGAGAAAACAGGGATTAATTTGATTAATTAACCGCTTCTATTAATCAAGAGATTGTTTAATTAAAAATTTGCTAAATCGTTAAATCTCACATCCCAAATAGATATATTTTGCAAATACCTCACCTTGTACCACAAATCACATTTGGAATGCACCCCCGACAAAGCACAAAAATAGCTTAAATACGTCGTTGCTTTGTTTATTTTTATAGATTTTCACACATTTTTGCTTGTAGGTTTTGGTAACTATTGGTTCGATTTTTTTATTAACTTTTCAATAATTTTCTTCCAAAATTGGTTTAATATAACCATCTCATAAAAATGTAATGGTAAACATACCGTATCAGCGAAGGGCGTACGCACAGTACCATCGGAGAGATACACTTGCGATGCTTCGACAGCGAGTTGACCCCAAATATCAGTTGATAAATCCATCGAAAATGTTTCTCTTTATCTTCAAACAATTTACTTTTGATATTTAATCAATGAGTTTTGTATGTTTAAAGCAACAACCTATATTTTCTTTCAATTGTCTTATGTAAAAGAAATATTTATTGCTTCCTCAAGTGGCCCAATCTCAAAACAAATCACAACGAACGCAATGCTTCTTACGAACTGCTGGTACACGCTGCCGCAGCTCCATGATGATCACAGTAATAACGAAGAGCAGCAAGTGGATATTTATTTTTAGACAATTTGAGAGATTGTTTGTATTTTTCAACAACAACAAAGGCCTTGTATAAGAGCATAATATTTCTGAGATCTTCTTATAAACAAAACATCTAAAAAAAATTGAAAGTCCGTCTAACAAGTTTTTAAACACCCCCGATCAGTGAGAGCAATGTTTTCTTGTGATCATTCATATATGCAGAGGGAAACACATGTATCTATGGAGCACGCGCTATAGGCATTTTGCCAATTGTTGGGCTTACTCAACATTTCCCTCCCATGCATTCTCACCTGTATGTTGAATGCATTTATATTTACTCACCAAACGCTCCTTTGATACAACATTAATATCATCACGTCCAATTGCGGAAGAAGATGTTTGAACCGCTAAGACATTCCAAGTATCCATCGCAAGGTATGGAAATGATGTTTAGCACCTGAAATATCCAAAAAATGTATTTACTATCCAAATAATCAGATAAAGGAAATAACTTTTGAATTAGAATGATTTCAGGCCCCACCGTGGCGTATACGTAACATTAAGGCACTACCCTGCAGCGAAACCTCAAACTATTCAGAAAAATACTAGTATACAACCAACTTTTTCTGGATGAACTCATACTAATCACAAAATATCCATTTCATACTAGTATACAACTAGAATTTTCTGGGTGAATTCATACTAGTCAGGAAATATCCATCTCATACTAGTATACAACTAAAATTTTCTGGCTGAAATCATACCAGTTAAAAAATACAAAATTAATTCGTTTCGTTTGCTTCTTCTTTCTCTTATAATTCACAGATGCTTTTTCGTGATAGGGTAAATACAAATAGTCGCTGCTTTCTTAATAATATACATAAAAATAAAGGCAAATGATAAAATAAAGGTTGAGTCATAAAAGTTCTGGTTGAAATCATACTAGTCCAGATTCAATCCTTTTTGGTCTAGTATGGGGACTAGTTCACTTTGCTTCTGCTACTCCATGGAATAGCTACAGTCAGAGTACTTTGCAACTTACTCCAATGTTTTTACTCCTTGGAGTACCTACTGTCAGAGCACCTTGCAAATTACTCCAATGTGATTACTCCTTGGAGTATATACTATCAGAGCGATAGTGTCGTGATTTTCGTCTATAAGGCACGAGCAATGATCGGCTTTCAAAAAGCTGAATGTGATCCGATGAGGTATACAAAGGATTACTCATGGAGTGCTTCAATATCAAAAAATTGGAACATATAATCCCACAATTTTTGCAGGGTAAAAAATACCATATATGGAAAAGAGACAAAACACTGACTACTTGGGCCCGGTGCACCATCTAGTTGTAAAGTAGTTTTAACTGCAGGGTGACAGCTGGAGTTGGGCGATTTCGTTCAATTAAGTGGTCAAAAGTGTCATAGTCCAGACCATAGGTTTTTTTCGGTTTATCTAACTCTCCCACTAGTGGACAGGAGAGGGTAAAAAATATGCAGAGCATTCTTTTCTGCAGTCATTTAAACTGCAGCCTTTTGGGGATTTCTATTTATTTCAGTAACGGTAACATCTGTCAAAAACTCTCTTCCACCGTTTTTTTCGTGGGGTGATTCTCCACGAAAAGTCATGTTTACAAAAAAAAATGTTGGAAAGAAATTTAGGATTCTACCGTATATCTAGGGATTTTTGGTAAACAGGGAGTGAAAACAGGCCTTCTTACAATACCTGCAAGTTTGCGTTATAACGTGTAAACAGCTTAAGGGAGTTTTATATAGTTACCCAACACGAGCTTCAAGGAAAACATGAAAAGTAGCACCTCTATCGAACCATGAGGGTCATTTGAAATTGTGCCACAAATACTCACAATTTTACCTGAATGTTTCGGGGGTCTAGAATTTATGTAATAAGTATTGAAATACTGATGGAAATGCATGTAAAATCCCTGCAAAAATCGAGGGCAGGTACTCAGTTCGACATCTCCAAATGTACATAATCCTTTTTCATACGAAAATTGTGCTCCAATTAACATTGCAATGTTCAGACGATCGGGCTAGGTCAGGCAAGAGCGCTGATGGGTGGTATAACACAAGGCGCTACGGAGAGATATTAAACCTGCCCAAAAATAGTCTAAGGATTATAACGGGTGTCCTCATGGGACGAAACAGCGGAGCACATTTTGTGCAAATTCGATGCAATATCTAGAAGGAGGCACAAAATCTTTGGAGCTAACTTTGGAACTAAAGCCGGTCCTAATTCTAAATTTCCTGAAAGAGATCGGCCTTGTAGACGTGCTATGAGCAATACTTTTACCGGTAGTGATTTAAAAAAACTGTGTTGTAGGGGCAACCATGGACGTGAGATTTTCTGAACGGCTTCGCCGAGATATCTACTATGTAAATTGTGGAACAGGTGTGGCCCTAGAAAAATTTTGTACGATATGGGTATCAAATGAAAGGTGTTAATGAAGGTTACAACGATCCGGTTTCGGGTTTGTAACGGTTCTCGGTTTCGGTTATGTTTTCGTTCTTTAACATTAATTTTGATTTCCAAATGAAAACACGAACACAAAATAATTCTGCATACAATTTCTGCAAAATAAATTTTAAAAACTAACTCTATTTTTTCTATTAGAAAAATATTAGAATGGAACATGAGTCATGTTTTCTGAGACGGGCCACTTAACACTTTTTTCGGATCTCGTAATTTTTATTTTTTTTTTGATTTCTTCATTCAACTGTAGTTGAATTTCCTCTTTCGGAACTTTGACACTGGGTTCCAAAAGTGTCACTTGTAACCTTGCTGGACTATCTTCCATGAAAATTATTGAGGGTGCCCTTTCGTAAAATAAAAGTACCTGGCTGACCCTGAAAAAGACCCTTAAATGTTCCCAAAATTGAACCCAAAACGACCCAAAAATTATCCCAAAATAACACCAAAATGATCCAAAAATGATTTCCAAGTGACCCCAAAATAATCCTAAAATAATCCCAAAACGAACCCAAAAAGACCCTCAAGTGTTCCAAAATGACAGAGAAATTATTACGGTAAAATGGTAACCCTGAGCGGCAACCCTACTCAAAATATTTCAGTTGTTATGTCGGCGAAAATACCTTTAATTTGATGCCCATATTGGCATATCCAGCTCCATAATTTAAAAATTTATAGAGGCGGCAACCCTGTGCACCCCCCAAGTGGCAACCTCCAAGTGGATAGTCAGAATCAATCATACTATCTAAATGCCAAATTTCATTCAAATCGATTAAGCGGTTCCCGAGATAGTCCGGATATGCAAATATACTGCGGTAAGCTGGCAACCCTACTTGAAAATATTTTAGTTGGCATATCGCTGAAAATACCTTTCATTTTATATTTTGCTACAAAATTTAAAAAAAGAGATGGGTGGCAACCCTGCAAATCAAGTAGAATCAATCATACTATCTATATTCAAAATTTTATCCAAAACGGTCAAGCGGTTCCCGAGATAGTCCGGATATACAAATATAGAAATATACAATTATATATATATACAAGTTTGGCTCGTTTAAAGTTATAAGATATATGCCCACAAAAAGGAAAACATTACAAAATTCAAAACCTTTTGGAACCGGTTCGAGCTTTTGAAACGGTTTCGGTTTCGTTTATTATCATATAAAAATAACGATAAGCGTTTCGGTTTTGAAAAATTAATCGGTTTGAATCAGTTACGGTTACGTTTTCGGTTGCAGTCCTTCGTTTTAGTCCCATATGGGAACCGGTTTCTGAGATATCTGACATAATGTGGTCGATGAGTATCGCGCTAAAACTTTAAGACGACTGAACCAAACTCAATACATACTTATTTTAAAGGGTTCGTTTTGTAATTACAGCGTGAATGTTTGGCCGTGGCACCTACAAACTTGATTTTTAAGGATGAATATCTCCGAATGGGCCCAAAGTAGGAATCTGAAAATTAGTATATAGATCGGCGATATCAAAAGTGGGAGTTATCGGGAAAAGGGGAGTTGCATTTTCCATTAAATCTTAATTTTTCAAGCTGAATATCACCTCAAAGGGTTCAGAGACCTGGAAATTTGTATCGAGATCGCATACCTCAATACCATGCTAAAGTAAACGTCTGCCGGCTCAGCTAGTTTTTATATGAAAAAAAACCTCAAATTAATAAATGTCATTGCACCCATTTATCTACATTTGTATCAAGAAGCCGGATAATAAACACATGTAGGTACATATGTATGTCTTTATTGGCAAAATGACAACAAGGGGACTAACAACAATACCTCACATACATAAATATAAGAACATCTTCAAAGAAAAATAATTTAATTTTTAATTACTTTTTATATAGTTTTTATTCTAATTTAAATAACTTTATTATTTTAATTTTAATAGCCAACTTGTCCGAACGGACAAGGAATTTTCTATAGGGGGGTTTTGAACTTTTGGATGCTCCGAAGGTTGTGACTTTTGACAAATTCAGTCGTTGAGAGCCAAAAGGGGGGAGAAGGGTTGAACCTCTTAAATAGTACATCACAAACGTACCTAACGAGGAGGTCTTCTGCAAACTCTCTTTTTCGATCTTCTCTGTCCCCCGGGCTTAAAAAGATGTACCGCCAACTATCTGAGTGGTCGTCAGGTGTCTGTATAGGTAAGAACAAGAAATCAACATTCAAGTGCACAACTTGAAAAACTTTCAGAGATAGAGTATTCAGAGACTGAATTCTGGAACCTGTTGAGATGAAGGTTTTTTCAAAAAACCTACAAGTATTTAGATTTTTTATCTGTCTTCCTAGATGTTTGTTCACGCATCACTTAAAAGCTTCTGTGTACTCGTATAGCAGAAAGAAATTTTCGCCGATATATTGCTAGGTCTCCAAATTAATATTTAAGAACCAGTTTACCGTCTATAATACCTTATTCCCGCCGTAGACCATGAGGGCAGTAAAAGTAAATAATGTTTGTATATGTATAGTGAAATTGGAACAAAGTTATGTCTGTACATAAAAGTATTACGTAAAACTGCATATTGGTGATAGTAATAATAATGTAGAATTTCCAGTTAGAAACTTTTCAACAAAATTTTTATGTTTCGACACTTCTATTGGGGTCGGTCTATATATGAATAATTTAATATTGTTGAAACAACCTTCATTTATGCAATATATGAACTTATGTATTTTAAGAACAATTCAGCTTGTACTCAAATTGAGGTACCTAAACTGGCTATTTTAATTTCAAAGTATTCTGGGCTAATATAGGGAAAATATGTACATAAATGACAAAAAGCATATGAGTGATACACATTTTTTAATTGCATATATTCGAATGCAAATTTGCGCAAACAATAAAAAATTACTCAATTAATTCATTTAAAATTTCAACACCAAATAAAAAGTAATTCACTCTAGCCATTTTACACATGATTTATTTTTTTTATTTTATTTACTTAGTCATTTGTTTATACACAGTTTTGAATTAACTGACACACACACATCCATATATAGCCAAATGCATATAAATTTTTAAATAATATACATATTTATGTATACATAAATATATTTTTTTGCAAATTCACGATTTTCTATTTACCCTTTAGAAACACTTGAAAGTAACACAAAATCTTATTTCAATTTATTTTAATTTAATATAATTAATTTTATTTTTATCACTAACAGTAAATGTGCACTTTATATATATATATATATATTTTTTTTTTGATTTCAAGTCAACCATCCAACCATGATGTTGGCTGCACCAACAAACCCGAAAAACTGAATGTTGAACTTGTCGATGAAATTTTGCGAAAATTTACATTTTCATTTTGTACATACAATTGTGTAAATACATTTTTAGTACATACACTTGAACGGTTCGCATACTTGAGGACGAGGACCTCGTAGATGCTGTCACATACAAACATACATACATACGTACGTACGAATTAAATAAATTTTGGGGCCCTAACAAAAAAGAAAATGCGACCGACATCCGCCAGACAATTTTCGCCAAACAAATCGTCAATTCTTATATGTACATTATACATATGTATTTATCATTTGGACCGCAAGTAGTGATCATGTCGATCGTGTTAAACATTTGTACATGTGATTTTTTATGTATGTTTATTTGCCATATGCCTTGTCGCCATTCAGACGCCGCGTCTGACATTTACTTAATTTAATTACTTTTCTATAAGCACACAATAAGATACCCGACCTATTAAAATTTGCCTTCTTTCTTTACAAAAAAATGTTCTAAATATGAGCTAAATGGGATGGTTTAAGAGTTTTCCTAATATCTCGTTCCGGGTGTCACCTTTTGGATGTTTTCTTGCCACTCATCTGGACCCATATCGCCGGCGTTGCTTATCTGCTTGGCTTACTACACTATGTATTCGGGTATCGCCGTGGTTTGGCGCCGTTCGGAGTAGGTAAAAACTGTGAAGTTTGGCACAAAAATCTCTTTCGAGGTAATAATGATAACCTATTGGTAAAACGAGCCATACGTTTTTTTCGAATTCTAGTTGGAAACAGTAACGGAGATCAGCTCATGTTCCACCTGCTGGATTTTTGAAAGCATAAATGGAATTTCTAAAATCCAACTGAGAATTCTAAAATTTAATTGATGCTTTCTAAAATCTAACAGGAAATGGCGTAGACAGAAAGAACTGCCAAATTCTTATGGTTATAAAATAAAACAAGTAAGGAAGTCTAAAGGCTTAATTATACATCGTTATCGCTAACGCCATACCCATAACGCTAATCAGTGCAATGTACAATTGTAAGTGTAACTTAGATGAGCGTGAGCGCCCCTTGTTATCATGGGATTACAACAATCAGCTGATTTTTATTTTGATAAAAAAAAAACCATTGTTAAATTATATAAGGTTAAGCAGATTTTGACATTTGCCAAGGCAAAGCTTCCTTATTAGAGTTGCATTTACGAAGGATGCAAAAAAGGGTAAAAAAATCCCCCTTTAGGAAAATTGTAGTAGAAAAGGAAGGAAGGCCGTTCGTAAAATTTCAGGATTTTTTCCGGAAATCTGTCTTTTCAAGATTTACCCCCTTATTCATAAAAAATAAAATTGGTTTATAAAGCTTTTTAAAGTGACATTCACATACAAATTTTGAGTTATAAGATCTTAATAAACCTTTTATATTTTTTATGAATAAGGGGGTTATTTTTTAAAATTATTAGGAAAATTTAATTAATTTTCAATTTAACTGTAAAGAGCATGCCCTTTTTGTGGGTAGCAGTAACATGTACGAAATAAGCTTATAAAACGGCAATGTTTATAATTGGATCCTTTTTTAATAACTTTCATCAATCGCCGGTATGAAAACCAATCTCTTAACGTCTGTGGCAGCGGTCTCACGAACTGGCCTCGGAGATTCAAAGGAGAAAAAATCAAAGGGAGCGACCGCGATGGCAACTACGGGTCCGGACTCCCAGGAGACATCTCCCCTCCGCTCTGTGTACTTGGAAAAACGATTGGCCGCAAGTACCCTGAAGAAATATGAGAGAGTCCATGAGGAAACGCTGTCGCCGAGTTCCAGGAATTGATGCAATCTCTGATACCGGATTTCCAAACCACTTATGTGCCAAAGAAACCTTTTCAAACGCAAGAGATCGGACGTGGAGTTAAAACCTCACCCCGGAGTCGGAAGACCACGCTTTGCCGAAGTAACTAAGGATACTTATAGGCATTCCTGACAGAGGCAACGACCGTTTGGCCATTCCCAAAGACCAGTGGCGACACGTCCGGAACGAACTCGCTAACGGTCTTATTGACGTTTATTTGAAGACTCCGGGTGGTACAGCGGCAGTCACGTATGCGGGTTGGCACCAGGGATTAAAATAGTCGCGTGTGACGACGCATGAACTGTGGCACTGTGCAAGGCAGCAGCTGCAAGACTGTGTGAAGTCTACAAAGGTGCAAAAATCGGGGTCGTCGACTGGAATGACATTCCGGCTGGGCCAAAGGCAAGGGCATGGATTCCTGCCATCCCTACAGAGCCTGAGAGTATTCTCACGATGCTGCGGATAATGAATCCGGCCCTCCTGACGCAGAACTGAAAAGTAACCACGGTCGGGGATGATGTAGGGCCTGATAGACAAGTGGTCTTCACCATGAATAAGGAGGCACTCGAACCCCTTAAAAGTTACAATCGACTAGTCCATTAGAGTGTAGGTGAGATCGTTATCCACGTAAACCGTGGCCAAGTGCGCTGCCAGCTCCGCTGCAACGGGGGACTCGGATATCGAAGAACTGCAAGAGGAAACGGAGGAGTCCGACGCGAAAAGCATGTTATCTGCCACAGCACTTTCGCAAAGTGACGTGAACAGCTCGGAGATGGGGGACGGGGAGCAACCAATCCTGAGCTCATTATCTCTGATGCTTCAGTCAGCAGTGCTCCCGTTACGCCAACTCGTCGTTGAGAGACAACCTCAGGGATGGGCAGACCTCGGACGGTACGTCAGGGAAGTCTGAACGCTCTCATGTTGGTGGTGCATCAGATAAATCTGCACAAATCTAAAGTATTCTCGGCTTTCTAAATATGACATGGATGTGGTCCTCATCCAAGCACCCTGGGTCAACAGCTTGAGGATCTGCGGGTTGGGGACTATTGGCTTCAAGCTCATTCGAGTTAGCGAGGGGGGCAAGGTCAGAATCTGCATTTTGGTGAAATGTGAGCTTCTTGTAAGAATGCACACAAGCTTTTTCCTTGATTTGAATTCAGCTTCAAACGATGAGGTAACGTATTTGTATGCTGTAAAGGCTGCGGAACAGGAAAAATTGCTATTGTTTAGTTAAAATAATAAATTTTCATAAAAGTCTTACCAAATATACAATTAATTTTTCAAAATAAAAATAAAAAAAACTTCAAAAGCTTTCAGTGTTGCTGTAATTTTATTCGTATCAAGAATATTGGTTTTTACTACTATTTTCATACGATTTTGAAAAGAAGTAGCACTGTCAACCAGAGAAGGAAGCATCAAGCCGAGAAGTGTCAAAATCGTCTCGGACTGCTTAACCTTATATTATTAAACAATGAAAAAAACTACGCGCGCAAAATGCCAAGAAGCACAGAAAAGAGTAGTTGTCATATGTATAAACAAAAAATCTATCAATTTGAGAAACATAATCTCAAATTCAACTGTCAAAAGCTTACACTGATCTCACACTTACACCACTTGATTTCTACAATCATCTGCAAATGTTGTAGGGTTGTGATAATAGTGTAACATCGATTTCTGAGTGATTTGTTATTGCAATTGTATTTTGCGTACTTTCTAGACCCTTGTAACTTCAAATACACTTAAGAGCGAATACCCCTAATGTAAACGATTAGTGATGCCATAACATAACTCTAACGCGTGTACATTGATTTCCAAAGGGTGGTTGGAACAGCTGATTAGCATTATGGGTATGGCGTTAGCGATAACGATGTATAAGTAAGACTTACGTTCGGGTAATTCGAACATTAAATACCCAGCGATTTCTACCAGTTTCATCAATAATATTTCCTATACCACCATGTAACATGCCAAATTTCATCATTCTACTATAATCAGTTTTGAAGTTATGACCAGTCGTATTTTCAAAAATGCCCCCCTTTAAAATACACGGTGCCACGCCCACTTTTAAAGTTTAGCCGAAAATCACAATAGAATGGCCTATAATCACCTATAGAATTGTACCGCTACCGAATTATGTCAATTTATGTTATTTTCGATATCGAAGAAGGGGGTGTGGTTATCATCTGATTTCGCCTAATTTTAATAGCAACCTAAGTTGGCCAGAAATGAACCTGTATGCCAAATTTCATGTAAATATCGCAATGTTTACTCAAGTTATGTCAATTTACATATGTGATATTCGAATTATACACGAAATACCGGTTAAAAGATTTGTAACACCCCCAAAATCTGGTTTTAGGGTAAAAAAACGTTGTTTTCTTAAAAAAAATCCTTTAAAAGCCCAATTTTCAACAGATTTCAAAATTCTCAACGGTTTGGGATAGAAAAATCTTGACACTTTTGAACCGTGTATAATGTGGTGTCCATTTGAAAAAATTATCACATGTGTTTAACGCGAGAAGTTAAATTTTTTGCAAACTTTTTCGGTTTTTCCGGTTTTGACGTCATTTTTTTGGCACTAATTGGCAATGAATGATATTTTTGGGGTATGTGTCATCGTGAGGCATTCGCTACTTAACTATACCAATTTATTTTTTTGGGAAAGACTTCACTTTTCAAGATATGCAGCATAAACCAAAATCTAATATTTTGATCTCAAGCGTCCTACAGGAGTACTGTGTATAATTAGGCAGGTCGATTTCTAAATCACCCAAGTGACAAGAAAATCGTATTTTAGGGATTAAAATATGATACTTTGCCGAAAAATCATAAGTTCACCAATTTAGAGTGTCCCAATCGTGTTTAAATGTATGACCGACCCCCACTAAATTTGGAGGGCCGACCCACCCATGCCAGTGGCACACCGCCAGAAACACCTCCCAGGGTGTTCCCCATACAAAAATTAAAAAAATCACCATTTTTTGCACTCAAAATCAGCAAAATGTATTTAAGAAAAGAGAATTTTTTTTTAGCAAAGGGCAAATGTATTTCAGAAAAGCTCAAAAAAATACTAAAAAACTATTATATTTATGTATACATATTGTAGCATACCTTTCTTAGAATATTTTTAAGCTTTTCTGAAATACATTTGTCGGTTTCTCAAATACATTTGCGATTTTCCCAAATAGATTTTTCCTTTACTCAAATAGATTTGCCTTTTTCGCAAAGAGATTGTATTTTGATGTTACATGAAAAAAAAATGTTGAAACTAAATTTTGCAATTTTGAATTTATTTTTTTGTGTTTTTTATGAAAAACTTCGAGAGAAGACACCTTATATTTGAAAATAAAAAAAAATACAAATATTTTCCGATATTTGAACGACTAAAAAATACCACCTTGCCACCCTAGTCTATAGCATGTCTATTTCTGAATATTAGCTTTGACAGCCGATTGCTCTTAGATAGGTCGCAGACTTAGCTTCAATAGAAATTTGATATTAATTGGATTACATCTACAGCAACTACATTACGTATCTTACAATGAACTCATTTTTTTATGGTAATCGCAATAATCATTCATGTCTAATTAAGCATTAATTCAATTAACTCTTCCGCAAAGTGAAGCTGTAACAAGAAATTAGGTACTCAAAATCGAGGGTTCGGCGAAAGGTAGTTCCAAATTAGTTTCAGAGTCTGTGAATCTTAAAATATTGGACAATTATTCAAGTACCTTCTATTCGTCACATATTTTATAAGTCACAAGAGTAGTCAAAAAGAATTTTTTTTTTTTTTGACTCGGCATAGAGCTCCGCCGGTTCCGTGCTGTAATTTGAGTGGGAAACTTTAAGTTGAAATTCGAAGTCCAGTGTTATCTATGTAGTAATACCTACATTATAGAAAATTTCATTAAATTCGAAACAGCGGTTTTTGAATGATGTGCTAACAAAAGTGTTGATTGACATACGAAAATTCAAAAAACGGTTGTTTTGGGGGGTGCATTTGTCTTTTATTTTAAACATTTTTCTCAACCCAATATTTGTAAGATATCCCAGCTCTTTCACAAAAATCCACATACTTTTCTTACAGCAGGTATTAGAAATGATATTGAGTAAATACGATCGCCGCATGAATCATTCTCATTCAAGAAAAGTTGTGCATGAGACAATTCTAAACTATGCGTAGCGTAAATTTAACTCAACGATGCCTCTAAATATTTGTTTACTAACAAGCCTCCAACCAACAACGCTAAGCACCCGCAGGTGGTTGTGTAGTGACGTCGTGAGAGAAAAGTTATTGAATTCACTCCCAGATGCCTATTATACACACATACACGCTTAGGGTTAAGAACGCGCACTGCCTCAAGATTCTTGGGAGCGCGCCGACAGCTCAGTGCAGTGTAAAATCAAGCCCAAACCAAGTCAGTCTGAGTGCGACATCGAAGTTAGAGGTTCATTGAGCTAGCGCATTAAAAACTGGGCTAACGAAATAATAGCTGTATTAAAATATTTTTAATTAATTTTATTAAGTATTAAAAAAGTTGTATACGTGTATTTAAAAAGGTAAAACTCGTGTTCATCCACTTGTTGATTAAATTTTTGTGAGTGTATGTGCGCAGTGAGAGATATTGCATCTACCTCAGGTGTTAAAAAATGTTGAGGTATTGTAGTAGCATTCACACACAGATACACCACTACAAAAAAGCGTTAAATTCGAGTTGAGTCAGTGGAAATAAACTCAAGATGTTGCCACCTGGATAGTGATTTGAAATAAGAAATAATGTTTTGTATACCTAGTTGTCACCTAATTTTTTTTTGAGATATTGATGGGAATCTTATATCTAACGAACTTTCAAGTTACAAGAAACTATCGCGATTCTCTTAAGCTCTCTAACATCCGTTTTATACCCGAGACTCTTATATCTGACGGACTTTGAAGTTGCGAGAAAGTATTGCAATTCTCTTGAACTTCCTAACATCCGTTTTAAAACCGAGACTCTTGTATCTAACCAACTTTGAAGCTTTATTCGTTTAAATAGGATTCTTGGTCGCAGTGATCCCAAAAATATCAGAAAATTATCCCAAAAACAGAAATTGTATCAGAAAATGTGTGAAAAAAGCCCCAAAAAAGCATGATAAAATATTTCGGTTTTAGGAAGGTTTTTTGTACTTTTACAGACATACATACGTTTCGTTCGAACACTTTAGTGGGAGAAAGGATCAGGAAAAGTACTTTAATTGAAGCATGAAAACGGAAAAATATACAGTATTTCCAGATTTTTTTCCCATTTTCAGATGCGTTTACGGAAATTTTTCTGGCTGGGTATTGAAGTAAAAAATGTAGGAAATTAAATTCCCGGACTAAGCAGACCATAAACATTGGTATAGTTGTCGGATTTCGCATTTTGGCTTTGGAACAGATTCCTAAAAAATTTAATGCTGGATTCGAATCCGATATCAGGATGTAATTTTTTTTTTCTCTTCTAAACGCTTTATTTTAGAATTTAGTTTATGAACGCCCTATCTCAGAATCACTTTTAAAACGTCACAAGTATCTAAACGATTATTCAAATCAGCTGAGATTGGGCGTTTTTTAATCAAATTTTGAAATTGGGAGTTGTTGAAAAGTAATTTGAAATAGGGTGATCTTCCACTCAGACGTAGAAACAAAAATAGTTAAAACTGATTTAAAATCTCACGTAATGCGAACAAAAAACTGTTTGCTCTAAAACCCGCATCTGGGTATACAAGCGAATGCCTAGCTCGTACCCACCTGAACACAAAACGTTTTATGTTCCCAAATTGTGGCACCTCTCAGAATTTACCTGTACAATTACTCACTCAGTCACACTTGCATACAAGTAAAAGATCGTACTCACAAAGATACAAATAATTGCACCGCATCTATCTTATCAGACTGTTTGAATGAGTACTTAAAAGATATACAAAATAGAGCGAATGAGTGCGTTACTTGGCTTCTTAATTTTTTTTTACTTTTATATTAATTATTTATTTGTTATTCTTTCACGTTGCAGCCAAACAAATACATATTATTAATGCCAGTGTATTATAAAATAAATATCGTTAAATAAAGTGTTCATAAATTTGTCGCTTTTTTTGTGGAGTATCGAATATTAAAACGAAAATCATGTCATATGGCGCTGAGAGGGCACTGGCCTATTTGTATCCACTGATCATAGCTACCTCCGTCATATGCTGCGTCACATCGGGCGTTGCATGGGCACATTGGCGTTATGTGCTGAACGCTTGTCCAGAGACAAATTGTGGTTGCTTTTTACATGGACGATCCACCTATACCAGCTTTGAAGGTGGTCATATCGCTTATTGTCATTTTGCAACATATGGACTCCTATTTCCATTGATATTCGCAACTGTACTGGGTATTTATCATGCATATCGTATTTGTATGGGCACAACAAAGCGGAAAACCGGAACCACCACCATACGACAGAGGTAAGTTGATATTGGTTTTTTTTATTTTACATTCCACTTGCATTGGTTCGGTGCCATGCCCAACCGGCTTCTGTACAGTGTTATAGTTAACTAACTGGAAACTCGCCACCGAAAAACATTTAAATCGGAAGAGTTCGACTATAAAACTTTTACATGAAATGGCCCACTCACCTCTTACATTGTTTTATAAAGTTTCCTAAAGACCAAATGTTTGAACAAAGCGTACATAAGCTATGAAATAAACAATTTTCGTCATTGATACATTATACGATGGTAAATAGAAATAGAATTCGGAGAATCAGGGGCGTTCTCAGCTGCAAAGCGATATGTTTGCTAAGTAACTATAATTTTTCTTGGGTTTCTCGGGTCGCAATCATGGACTGTGTCAAACGACGATAAAATTGCTTTTGAAGTATTCAAAACAAAAGTTTTCCGGAAAATATATTTTACTCTCATAAGAAAATTTCACGATAAGCTCCGCTGGCTCAATGAGGTTATGCTGAAGGACAAACAAGCTGCAGCCGAAAAATTTGGTCCATCGTCGTGGCGTAATTTATTGCTTAAAAGATCTGACAGACATACTTTGTCACGCGACGGTCAAAATCGTCCATGCTGTTAAGCCAAAATTAAAATGATGGCAATGAATTACCCGGATTTCACCCGTCGAAGTGTAAAAATATAACTTCAGTGAAGAAACCACTGGGGTGAGTTGCCCTAAGTCATGATCGAATTACTGTATGACAGGCGTCTACTCTTTGGCATTGCCTTTCGTGGGTCTACAGGAACCATATAGACTGTGGTGAATTCACGGTTCCAAAGAATCCATCCAAGTGGGCCCTGCAAGTAAGATGCAAACCCTAAACAGTCAGTAGTTCTAAGCAAGGCGCTTACTGTTACACCAACATAACTTGAAGCCCATCACACTTCATCACTTTAAGTTTAATTGCATTACTCCACATCATCCGGTCAGCCATTTAGCCAACAGTAAAATAATTAGCTTCGTCGGCTACTAATTTAAATATTGTCAAAGGTTAATAACTGTAAAAGTAGGCTGCCATCATCTGGTCATATTGCGTGCCATGTCTCAGCCATACCATCATAAAAACCCAGCAGTTAGTGATCGAACTAGTCCGAAAACGGTAAACTTGTACTAAGTACAAGTCCAAAGTTTGGGAAATACATACTTATGTAGTGTTCATGCTGAGTTTTAAAAACAGCATTTTCCATTTTCGGTCATACATTTCGAAGGTGCGTTCATTCTGCCGCATTTTGAAAATGCGCATTTAGCTAATTTTCGAATGCTTAAGGTGCGTTCCTACATCGCAAGTGGAAGTATACGTGCCTTCTCAGATAAACTCCATTTCTTTTATAAAAGTGAGTTCGTGGGTAAAGAAACCGACTTCTAAACAAATTTCGAAACTCTTCACCTCGAAAATTGCAACTTTTAACAGGAAAAGTTATTGCGTAAGTACGTTGACTTGCTTAGTTAGAAGATATCCTAATATAAGCAGCGGTTCTTCCAAAATTATGCAACATTTTTTTCACTTTTTCTTCATACACGAAAATTTTTGTTCGTACTGTATCTTCGAAGATGCTAAAGATAATGCAGAAATAAAGTAGCATTTAGTTGCGTTTAGCTTTCAAAATTGTATGAAAAAAACGCTGCATTTTGGGGTAAATGCTAAAATGCAAAATGCAGGCTCAGCATGAACAGCACCTTAAGTTTGTAGAGTGGAATAAAATCAAAAGATCTTTTTTTTATATCGCGCCTCTTACCATAAAAAAAGGCTTAGAACTATCTAGTTTTGTAGCGGTTGCAAAAGCGGCTTATTCCACGTCAAATTGTCAAATGGTTGGGATCGACCGCTCTCGATTTGAATGAAGTTTTGGTTTGGAGTTTATTTTTATCATAAAACAAAGTTCTAACAGAGCAAAAAATCAAAAAAAAAAAATTTCTAAAACTGCAAAAATATTTTTTTTTGTTTGATATATCTTTTAATGTTTTTCTTATGTGCTTTTATAAAATTTTGTTTCAAGATATTTCTCTTATATAACTCTACATACCTTTTTTCATTTGGCAGATCTTTGTTTTATGATTAACTGATTAACGGAAAAACTGGACAGTGAAAAATCATTGCTTGGTTATTTTTCTAGAACTAGTATTGTGCTAAAATAGTTAAGTTTTTTGGGTATTTCTGAACTAGTCGAATTTTTTGCAGGGTATCTCTCTGTGTGTGGGTGTGCTGAGGTTCGCATTTAATTAAATTTTAAATGACAATCATTTAAAAAATTAAGTTGACGCTTCAAGTGTTGATCAATATGCATGATTGACCTACGTGAAGAAAAGATAGAAGTACCAATTAAATACGGAATATAATTGACACTAGGGTCAACCGAGTTGGCTGGCAAACGTTTTTAAATTTTTAGATACAACAGTCCCTTGCAAGCAAATAACTTCAATCTGGTTCTAGCCAAAAATATGACAGTTTAAAAAAAAATATCTGAGATGAAATGCACTTCCTCTGCAGCTGATATTTACATCACGTTCTTAAGGCAACATTACAAAGCTGATGGGACTGACATTCATTGTCTAGCAGGGTAACTTACAGAAGGATTTTTTTTTTTTTTTCTTAATATGTATGTACATACATATGTATAAAATCTCGAACTGGGGCCATACATTTTTTCAATACAAAATTACTCATTTATGAGCATATGATACGAATATAAATTTGGCTGAAGAAAAATGTGTGTACAATTAATTTGACGACTTGACCTAGAATGACCCAATTATAATTTTAATTAAAAAAAAATTGATGCATGTATTTAACAAATATATAGCTTAAGCCTTATGATATCCTTCTTCCTCCTTCACAGATCCGGTGATATGATTGTGGTAACTGCAGAGTCCGAGCTAACACACAATGGCATTTCTCCGTATTACTGGACACCAGCTGCCGTCATATCTTGTGTCATGGCCATATACACATTAGTCTATGCATCCATTTATACCGATGGATTTCTGGTCACTTGCAAGCAATATAGCGAAACCTTAGTTAAAGAAATTCAAGGCGCAGGCAATATTGTACCAGTTATAAAGGGTCGCCTGTCGTGTGCAGCAATTTTCGACTTCATGGATTATTTGGTGGAGAGCATTTCGTATGAGCGTCGCAAATATGGACGCATTAATAGCGCTGCTTGCCTCTATATGACTCTATTTTGTAGTTGGTTGACGGTTATATTTTGGATTATGATATCGGTGATAAATATTGTGCATACACGACGTACACGTTCGGCACGAGTTTGATAGCGATATCAAGTTGCATTGAAGCTAGAGTGTTTGTTGAAAACATGACAATATTATTTGAATAGATTTAAGAGAGTATTTAAAGTTTTGCATTTTACCATGAAGTGCTGATTTTGTAATGTTTAGAAAGGTACTGTACTGGAATTTACTTGACAGGTGACTCATGAGTTTTGCCAATTAAGTTGTTGCTACAGTTAAAGAAACATTGCTGGCCCGGCCCTTTGGAAGAAAAACGTCCACTAACGAAACGTACAAAAAAGTTTAAATAATTATAGTAGTAGTATAACTTTATTATATTTAATTTTAAGCTCGAACATTTAAAATATAACGCAAACAAGTTTTGGTAAAAGCTATGTATCATTCCCAATTTTAAAATACATTTTTTGGTAACCTGAGCATTGCTTACCAATCGGTTCATATTTGCTTATTTTTGAACTTCGCGACTAGGTTGGTTTGGATTAGTATAATAGAACTTGACAAGTCGATCTAAAAAAAGATGTGAAGCATAAAATCCAGACTTTTTACTCATGTTATTCGTGTTTTTTTTGGGATTTTTATGTTTTACTTTTTTTTAAATTTAATTCAATTTTTTTTCTTTTGACCATTTGGATTTTATTTTTATTAATTTTTTTTTTTTTTTTTTCAATTTTTTCAATTTAGTTTGTACAACTTTTTTTATTTTTATTTTTTTTTAATGTAATTTATTTTATACTTTTCGGTTTTCTTTAAACTTTTTATCTAACTTTAATTTTGGCTTTAATTTTTTTCTTTGTTTTTTTTTTTTTAACTCGTTTATTCTTGGATTTTTTTATTTTGTTTGTATTTGATTTTTTCTTTTCATTTTTTTTTTTGTTTTTTTGTTATCTGGACTTCATTTAATTTATTTTTTTGTGATTTATACTACACTAGTATATACCCGCGGTCTTGCCCGCCTCTGCGAAGTACCCTTTCAACATTATAGATTAGAATTCGGTCGTCGAAGTTCACCAAGTAAGGTAGATCGATCAAATAAAAAACTGTTGGAAGATCAATAATTTGTCTCTATGTTCCTAGAGTTTTGAAAAAGTAGTATGTATTGAAATACGGTTTTAAAAAATTTTAATTAAATATACAAACATACAAATCCTTGAAATCGATTGAAATTGAGTTTTCTAAAGTTAAATATTGCTTTGGCTTTAAGTCTTGATATTAATGTCTAAGAAAGCATTTATCGAATAGTTCATCTAAACTTCAAACTTTGATATTTATATAATATTATATTGAATAGGTACTGAAGCATTTGTCAAGGGTATTTAAGATTATCAAAATTCCCATCAATGGGGAAAGGTAGATTGATTAAATAATTTCAGGTTTTTGGGCAATCACGTTTTGATCGATAACTTATCGTTTGATACCCATATTGTGGGGCAATTTTAAGGCTTTTGAGCCATCTCGTTTTCACCGATAACTCAGTTATCGATAAATTTATCGTAATATATCGAAATCCAAATGAATATTGGGGCCATGCCCTTTCGTTTGATACCTATATTGTAGGGCAATTTTATGGTTTTTGGGCAATCACATTTTCACCGATAACTCAGTTATCGATAAAATTATCGAAATATATCGAAGTCCAAATGAAACCTGGGGCCATGCCCTTTCATTTGATACCAATATTGTAGGGCAACTTTAAGGTTTTTGGGCAATCACATTTTCACCGATAACTCAGTTATCGATAAATTTATCGAAATATATCGAAGTCCAAATGATACCTGCGGCCATCCCCTTTCAATGGATACCCATATTGCAGGGCAATTTTAAGGTTTCTGGGCAATCACATTTTCACCGATAACTCAGTTATCGATAAATTTATCGAAATATATCGAAGTCCAAATGATACCTGCGGTCATCCCCTTTTCAATGGATACCCATATTGTAGGGCAATTTTAAGGTTTTTGGGCAATCACACTTTTACCGATAACTCAGTTATCGATAAAATTATCGAAATATATCGAAGTCCAAATGAAACCTGGGGCCATGCCCTTTCATTTGATACCAATATTGTAGGGCAATTTTAAGGTTTTTGGGCAATCACATTTTCACCGGTAACTTAGTTATCGATAAATTTATCGAAATATATCGAAGTCCAAATGATACCTGCGGCCATCCCCTTTCAATGGATACCCATATTGCAGGGCAATTTTAAGGTTTCTGGGCAATCACATTTTCACCGATAACTCAGTTATCGATAAAATTATCGAAATATATCGAAGTCCAAATGAAACCTGGGGCCATGCCCTTTCATTTGATACCAATATTGTAGGGCAAATTTAAGGTTTTTGGCAATCACATTTTCACCGATAACTCAGTTATCGATAAATTTATCGTAATATATCGAAATCCAAATGAACCCTGGGGCCATGCCCTTTCGTTTGATACCTATATTGTAGGGCAATTTTAAGGTTTTTGGGCAATCCCATTTTCACCGATAACTCAGTTATCGATAAAATTATCGAAATATATCGAAGTCCAAATGAAACCTGGGGCCATGCCCTTTCATTTGATACCAATAATGTAGGGCAATTTTAAGGTTTTTGGGCAATCACATTTTCACCGATAACTCAGTTATCGATAAAATTATCGAAATATATCGAAGTCCAAATGAAACCTGGGGCCATGCCCTTTCATTTGATACCAATATTATAGGGCAATTTTAAGGTTTCTGGGCAATCACATTTTCACCGATAACTCAGTTATCGATAAAATTATCGAAATATATCGAAGTCCAAATGAAACCTGCGGTCATGCGCTTTCGTTTGATACTGTTGTTGTTGTTGTTGTTGTTGTTGTTGTTGTTGTTGTTAACAATGCATTGCCCTGTCTAGAGTGTATGATCATTCCGAAGATCTCCATCAAGCTCTTCTAAGGGGAGTCCAAGGAAACGTGCAGTTTCAACAGGGTTTGTCCAGAGGGACAGAGGGGTTAGAAGAGTAGGTTCAGATGAACAATTGAAGAGATGGAGAGTATCATGGGGGGTCCTACCACATGCAGGGCATGTATTTAAGATTGTATCATTAAGTCTGGATAAGTAGGAGTTTAACCTTACACTATATCCAGACCTAAGCTGTGCCAAGGTCACTCTTGTCTCCCTTGGTAAGGTGCGTTCTTCTTCAGCAATATCCGGTGGAGGACTGTTCAGAACGGGATTCACAGGTAGAGATCCGACAAAAGTGTCTACCGACTCGGTGTGGATGTCGGTTAGAGCCCGCTTATGATTCTGCAGATCAAACGGCAAGGTAATATGATGCCGGATCTCATACACTCATACTCATATGATCATACACTCTAGACAGGGCAATGCATTGTTAACAACAACAACAACATGCCGGATCTCATCATAGTGCTTACGGAGATGTCACCTTATGTCTCTCGGGGCGGATCTATGTCCAAAAGATGACGGTTTGGATGTGCTGGCTTGTGGCAGTTCAGAAGGAATTGCCTGCTCAGCATTTCCGCATGCTCTTTTACATTGAGCAGTTTTGCCTCCTGATGGAGATGAGACTCGGGAGACATGAGGAGACATCCCGTAGCAGTTCTAATAGCGGTATTTTGGCAGACTTGTAACTTCGTCCAGTTGGTGTTATGCACATTAGGCGACCATATGGGTGCGGCATAGTCAAAGACTGGTCGGCCAGTGGCCTCATATATAGTCAGCAACGTTTCTTTGTCTTTTCCCAAGGACTGCCGGCAAGTGACGTGAGGATCTTGTTGCGACCACGTACCTTTGAGACCATTGCAGACACATGACCAGCAAATGAGAAAGTATTATCCAGTGTCATCCCTAATAACTTTGGGTGGCTGACAGTTGGTAGCTTAGTGCCATCAACGAAAATGTCTAATTCATTTCTCACCTGGTGCGTCCATGTCGTAGAAAGCGTCGCCGTTGATTTTGTCGGAGATATTGTCAGATCTCGCTCAGTGAAAAACCTGGAAAGGTCGCAGAGGTAACCATTGATTCTCGTACAGAGTTCATCAGTATAGGGGCCCTTCCCCGTCGCCATTATTGTACAGTCGTCGGCATATGAAACGACGGAGACGCCCTCTGGTGGTGGGGGCATCTTCGATAGATAGAAATTAAACAGTGTCGGGGATAGGACACCACCCTGTGGCACCCCCTGTCTAATACGTCTAGGTTTTCATTTTGCGTTTCTAAAGTTAACCGACGCCTGCCGTCCACTCAAATAATTAGCGGTCCATCTCTTTAAACCATCAGGTATGTGTGTCTCAAACAGATCTTGTATGAGAGTGGCATGGTTGACTGTGTCAAAAGCTTTCGACAGGTCAAGTGCCACTAACACAGTCCTGTGATTTGGTTGGTTTTGATTTAGGCCGCTATTTATTTGAGTTGTAATGGCATTGAGTGCGGTGGTGGTGCTGTGCAGCTTACGGAAGCCATGTTGATGACTAGCCAGGTGCAGATTTGCAGTATAATACGGGAGCAAAATGGACTCTAGCGTCTTCACTACCGGTGACAAAAGTGATATAGGACGATATGAATCGCCTATGTTTGCCGGTTTTCTAGGTTTTAGTAAAGGAACCACTCTCGCCTTTTTCCATATTTCCGGAATGACGAAAGTGTTCAGTGAAAGACTGAATAGAGCCGCTAAGTATTTGTGTCCCTCCTGGCCTAGATGTTTCAGCATCTTCATGGCAATGCCGTCGGGGCCGATGGATTTTGAGGGCTTAGCCTGTCTGATGGCTTCCTTGACCTCTGAGGCAGTGATGACAATGGGCGTATTTTGGTTTTTATAATTACGCGCCTGTCGCATGGTTCTACGTTTAGCTCTATCGGGCGGGGAATGTAGTACAAATTGTCTACAGAAGGAGTTCGCACATCCCCTAGGGTCCTTCTTCACCCTATCACCGAAAGTAATATCTACTTCATCCTTGTGTTGCGTTGGATTAGATAGAGCTTTGACCGTAGTCCATAATTTGCCAACACCATCAGAGAGGTTGCATTGCTCTAGGTGTTGTTTCCATTTGGCCAGTTTATGTTTATCGACCAACCTACGAATTTCCGCGTTGAGATCCTTTATACGGGGGTCTGCGGGATTGAGACTTCGCACTTCATCTCTTTCTCTAGCCATGGCCGCTGCCTCCGCGGGGAAATTTGGTCTTATTTGAGATATTCGACCCGCAGGAATGAAGCGTTTAGAGGCCGAGTCAATGATGTTGCGGAAGTCTCGTTCACCTTTGCGTACGTCCGTAGGAATGGATAGAGCAGCCAACCGCATATGTCTGAAAACTGTCCCAGTCCGCCTTGGTAAAGTTAATATATGTACCATGCTCAGCTGTAATAAAGTCCGTCGGTCGTTCGATGGTAATGACTATTGGGAGATGGTCAGACGCCAACGTGAGTATGGGTCGCCAATTGGTGTTGTTCAATAGTCCTGCACTTACGATAGAAATATCTGGCGAACTATAGCAGTTACCCGATACTCTCGTTGGGGCGTCTCCGTTCAATGTACAGAAAGCCGTATCATCTATTTGTTCTGCGAGTACATGCCCCCTATTGTCTGCTGGCAAGTTTGAGTGCCACATGTCGTGGTGCGCATTGAAGTCGCCCAGGATCACGCGGTTATCTCCTCGTAATAGCAAGCTAATGTCGGGGTGATAGCCGGTGGGGCAACTTGAGACAGGGGGTATGTAGATATTAATGATTTGCAGATCGACATCTCCTGTACGGATAGTAATACCTTGGCTTTCTAAGATATCATCCGTTCCTTCGATGTCGGTATCAAATAGATGATACTGTACAGAGTTGTGCGTTATGAACGCTAGACCACCTCCCAGACCTCCTGTTACTCTATGACGGTCTTTCCGGTGGATGTTATATCCGCCATAGGTAATGAGGTCCGACCTAGGACTGAGCTTGGTTTCTTGGACTGCGGCAAGTTTTATGTCATATTGCGTCATCAAATTAGTTATCTCTGCGATCTTACCAGTTAATCCGTTACAGTTGTGCTGTAAGATTTGGAAGCGCGCCGGTGGGGTCGATGTCGAGTTAACCATAGGCGTGAGAGACGGATGTGTTCGCCCAGGTGTTGGTAGGCTAAGACCAAGGCTGTGCCTCAGCCTAGTTATCTGTGGACGCGGTGTAACCGGGTTGGCTGGCGTCGTAAGTTGAGGTGTGTTACAGCATGGTGCGAGCCCAGAGCATAGATGTACGTGGCATTGGCCTAAGCAGTTATTGCATTTGACCGATGACGCGAGCGTGTATAATCTTTGCCGACAAACAGTACACGTAGAGACAGGTGCGAGAAGATGTTGATCCTGACTCACGTGAGAAATTAAACGAGAGGGGGGGTATGACATAGAAACAGAGAGAGGCTGGTGCTCGGAGTTGCTCATGTCTAAACTGCTCCTGTGGGAGCGAGAGTGTTGAGCTGCTGCGCGTGATGTTGACGCCATAAGACACGAGCAACAGTCTGGAGTTTGTGTGGCGGGTATAGCAGAAGTGCTGCTAGTCGTTAAGACATTATTATTATTACTATTGGTATTGCTACTAGAAAGTGGCGGTAGGGGTGCGCTTGAACGGCGCTTACCGCGGGACGCCCGAGGGCGCAAACAACAAGGGGCCACGAAAGTACTAAAGAAAGTACGGGGTCTGTGGATGTTAAGGTTAAGCCCTGAACATCCAGATTTATGGAGCCATCTCTTACACGAGAAGCATTGCACAGAATGCGACCGTTTAATATATATCTTTTTGCAACAGACACTGCATATCCATTCTTTTGGTCCGGGGTTCGGCTCAACGCCCGCCCGTAACAATAGAATATCTTGCAGCCCTGCTGCAAGGAGGGAGGATGATAGTTTCGGAATGGGACAAAACATACTAAAAAGGGTTACATTGAAAGTGACAGTCCTTGGCCGAGGTAAAACCCCGTGTGGTTCCACTGCGCAGAGATCCATGGCGATGTCCTGGGTTTTCTGCTCTGAGAAGTGACTGTACATAGGGAACGTTTGATACTCATATTGTAGGGCAATTTTAAGGTTTTTGGGCAATCACATTTTTTTCGATAACTCAGCTATCGATAAATTTATCGAAATATATCGAAGCCCAAATGAGACCTAGGACCTTCCAGGTTCGTTTGATACCCATATTGTACGAAGTTTTTACACCTGTATGCGAAATATCATAATTTTAGGTCAAGTCGGGCAGTACCGCAAGGAGTACCGGAACGTACCGCATTCATCCGGCAAAGGACTGTCAACACCCGTACAACCCCTGTCTGGTCTGTCACGTAACTTTTTATAAGTGGATCTTCCGACTAGGCAGGGCAAAGTATGGCTAAAACAACAACAACAACAAGAAACACCTACTCTAACACTCGCTTTACATTGGAGTACTAATTGTAAGCACATACTCTACAGAGAATTGATTAGAGTATTTGCCTTTTTTGTAGCGTTTCCTCAACCAACACCGTCGGTTTTACTCTGCATAAAAAATAAAGAAAACCAATAATTTTTAATACATATCTACATTATTAATTATTATTTATTTTATCTGCAATTGCATCAAGCTCAAATTTCGATATTTTTTCTCTCATTTCCATTTGTTGCATTTTCAATTCTTTCTGTTTTTCCAGCAATTTATTTTCCATACGGATTCTCTCCATTTCAAACTCTAACTTTTTATTTCTCATTTCCATTTCTCTATTAAATAACTTTTCTTCGAATTCTAACTTTGCTCTCTCCAATGCAAGCCGTCTCTTTTGCAAAGCCAAAACCAAGGAGAGCGTTTCGCCATCCGACGAGTCTTCGGTGTATGACTCGTCACCAAATGCTTCGTCAGTTTCAATCGATTCGTCATCTTCAGACCGAGCTGCTTCTTCATCGGATGCATCTAGATCCTCGTCTGAAAAAGCTGCTACAATTTCTCCAACAGGTACATGGTCGTTCTCAGAATCATTATTTTCATCTTCAGATTCATGTTCATCCTCTGATGCAGCCAGTTCATTTTCTGACTCATCTGCTTCATATTCTGGCACAACAGCTTCGTCTACTAATGTAGCTTTGCGTTCTTCTGATACCGATGGTATATCTTGTGATACACAATCGACTGATGATGATTTCGTTAAATCTGCAATCTCGGACTTCGGTGGCGATTTGGTCTCCTGTTCACGGTCAACGTTCCTGGTACTCTCATCACTTGTCAAAGCTGTATCATTTTTAGCTGCAAGAAAATAGAAATGTTTGCTTTTATAAATTGTGACAGTCTCAATTTCAGAACAGATAAGTAATTTGAGGCTACCGAAAGGTATGGGACTCCTACGGGTCGGGGGTTTAGAATATACCATAGATAGGTATGATTGTTGTTGTTGTTGTAGCTGTACTTCATCTGGCTAGTCGGAAGACCCACTTATAAAAATTTACGTGACATACCAGGAAGGGTTGTAGTGATGCTGACAGTCCTTTGCCAGATATGAATCCGCTACGTTCCAGTGGATAGTAGAACTAGCCGACTGTCTTGGGAGCGATTTCGTTGACCCCGTAGCGTGGATCGAAGTAGATGTGTAAGAGTAGGTCGCCTCCCGTTGGTGCACCCTGGGTAACGCTAAATGACCTACATGGCCTACACGGCTAGTTTCTTGTATTGCCTGTTTTACGAGAACGGTACCAGTACTTGTGCTATACCCATCGTGCCGAAACGACCCGGGCCGTTTTCTTATATCGACCCGGCCAAGAGCAATACACTCGGGGTGACCCTGTCTGACATTTATGCAGGGCTACAGCTCATTAGAACAACAACAACAACATAGATTTCAATCGCCTCTTGCGACAGGGATACCTACCTCGGTCTTATTCTAAGCCCCTAACCCGCAGGGGTAGTATGATTGTGGTTAGAGCCGACTAAATGCAATACTCGTTTTCTTACCATTAACGTCTTTATCGTCACCATGCTCAAGTAGTCCTCCATCGGCTGTTGCAACTCCGTCTTCAATTTTCGGGTTGCAGACTTCTAATTCGGTAATCTCTAAACACTTTACATAAAAATATAACAAGTAATAAGAATTTTTATTGAATAAACTTTTTATGCAAACCTCGCCAGCTGGAATGTCTTTAAATTGGAGACCAGTTGGCTGTTCGATTGGCTCATCCAACTGCAGCTTCATTTTCTTAACTTCTGGAGCCTCCTCAGCATTCATTTTAAGCAGTGATATAAACTTAAACAAAGTAAAAAAAATTATTTATAATAAAACGCACTTGTCAGTAAATTCTACAGAAAAAAACAAATGCGCGTTCAGAAATTTAAAAAACAGCTGACTGCTCAGATGGGCTACAATGAGGGTTGCCGTTCATTAGGTTTGTTTACTGACCAAAAAAAAGTAGGTTAGAGCAGAGCAGACCAGGGCAGCTGTCATAATAGAAATAGAGCAATTTAGAGCAACTCGGAGCAGAAATGCCATGAAACACTTGAATCTCGATAGTTTCTTTTTAATTGGTTTTTTTGTTTTAATCTTCAAAATTAATTCAAATTCACGTTTACACAAACATTGATTTTCTTGCAAGCTAATTTTTTTGAAGTTTTCAAAAATTTATTTTTTCCTGACTGACAATTGCTTCTCTGCTCTAAGGGGTCGTGCATATATGACGTCACGCGATTTTTGGTAGTTTTTGACCCCCCCTCCCCCCATGTCACAACCAGTCACAAACGCCAGACCCCCCCCCTCCCCCTCGAATGTCACATCACACCCTTAATAAATATAAATTCAATATTTATTTGACATAAAATCTGATACATATTTAGAATGTTTATATTAATTATTAAATAATATTTGCCAATCGAAAGAATGAAAACGTGCTAAATTTGAAAACGTTCATGGACGTTGCACGCTAGAAAACATGCAAAAAATAACGTGACATCACGTAAGTGTTACTCCCCCCCTCCCCCCATGTCACATTTCGTCACAAATCGCAGACCCCTCCCCCCCTCAAAGAGCGTGACGTCATATATGCACGACCCCTAACTTACTCCATAAAAAAGGCTAGAGCAGAAATTTGTGATCTGGATTACTCTAGTTTTGTTTTGAACGTACTCATGAAACAAAAGATAGAGCAACCTAGAGCAAGAAAATTGTTCGTTAAACACAATTTTGTGAAATTTCTCAATCTGGCGTAAGCTAGAGCAGCCCAATAAACAAACCTATTGTGTATCAATATATAATAGCTTTGTTTCTTTCCTGCTAATTATGAATAATTATTCCTAAAAAAGTGTTCTTTGAAAAAATTAGCAGCGAAATCAGCAGCTTTTTGACATTTAATTGAGAGAGAGCGCCAATTCGCTGCAATTTATTGCTGGAGATTTTTCGTCCAGCAGAAACCAGCAAGCAGGAACAGCTGATCGGTGACATAGTAAAACAACAACAAAAAATGTAAATTCAGATTGTTAGCCAATCAGAAACGTAACCGCTGTTTTGTCTACAAGTTTCTGCTGAACCCTGTTCGACGAAAAATTAGCAGAAATGAGATTTTGACAGCTTTTTACAAGACTCTCTTTTGCTGACAGTTCTTTGCTGGAGATTTCAGCAGAAACTTGTAGACAAAACAGCGGTTACGTTTCTGATTGGCTAACAATTTGAATTTACATTTTTTGTTGTTGTTTTACTATGTCACCGATCAGCTGTTCCTGCTTGCTGGTTTCTGCTGGACGAAAAATCTCCAGCAATAAATTGCAGCGAATTGGCGCTCTCACTCTCAATTAAATGTCAAAAAGCTGCTGAGTTCGCTGCTAGTTTTGTTCAAGAAACGCTTTTACAGGAATAATTATTCATAATTAGCAGGGAAGAAACGAAGCTAATGCTACACAATGGTTGCCGTTGGTCATACAACTGATAGTATATTTATAGTACATTTACACAGGACGAAATTTGGTAAATTTGGCGAAAAAGTGCAAATTTGGCGCTTTTTTCCATACAAATTTCATTTTCCAAATTTGGAATTCCATCGCATTTGGCCTCATTCGCTGAACAATACAATCCACAATTCCTCAAAATAGCAACCCTGCTTGTGTTCCACATTTAGAATTGCCCAGCAAGAACCTTAATGGGTAATTAACGTGTGAAAACTTTTGCATTATGCACAGTTCTAAATAACAATTTCAACTATTTTTTTTATGATATTGGACCAGTTCCATTAAGAAAAGAGAGAAGCCTTCTTGATTCTTCATTTATTATTACTCTACATGTGTTTAAAACATCAAGGTGGTGCATTTTCTTTCGGTGGCTTTGTATTCTGGTAGAAGATTCGTGCAGGGAAGGTGAAGCCAAATGCAAATTTGCCAGTGTAAACAGGTTCGAAATGACACATTCAAATTCGCCAAATTTGGTGCAGTATAAATGTACTATTACACTGCACCAAATTTGGCGAATTTGAATGAGTCATTTCGAATTTGTTTACACTGGCAAATTTGCATTTGGCTCCACCTTCCCTGCAAGAATCGTCTACCAGAACATAAAACCACCGAAAGAAAATGCACCACCGTTATGTTTTACCATTTAAATACCTGTAGAGTAATCATAAAAGAAGAGTCAAGAAGGCTTCTGTATTTTCCTAAAAGAACTCGCCCATTTTCTTTAAAAAAAAACTAGTTGAAACTGTTATTTACAGCTGTGCATAGTGCAAAAGTATCCCATTAAGGTTCTTGCTGGGTAAGGCTACGCTCACATTGCAACCGACTTTTTATCCCACATCATCAGAGAAATTCGAGCGCGTTCTATTTTATCGGGCGGCCAAAGTTTGTTTACATTCGGGTGAAATCGGGTAGATCATTTAAAACACATCTGTGCGGATGTGTATTTGCTGTCGGACGACAAAAGTTGGTTGTACTGTGAGCGTAGCCTAATTCTAAAGGGTCAGTTACATAAAGCTTTATTTTGGCTTTACCTCAAACTTTGACTTTGACAGAAAAGTTCACTATACGTATTCAAACCAAGCATGGCAAATTGGAGACCTCAATGTTGAAGTGAGGTTGAAATTTGGCAAACTCTCAAATTTTGCTTGCTTTGACAATCAGATGTTGATGAGTTTGCTTTAATTAAAGAATAAAAAGTTGGAGAAAATAATAATTAATTCATTTTTTCTCTATTAAATTAATAAATTAACCAAAACACTCTGAATGCAAGGAAATAAATAACGAAAACAAATATATAAAAGAGAAGCGTCAAGGCGTTCATTGTAGCATACCTCTGAAGCTCGACGAAAAGTTTTGAGGTAGCAAATGTCAGGCGAGGTTAACAAAGCTTTATGTATTCGACCCTTAAATGTGGAAAGCCCGCAGGGTTGCAATTTGGTTGAACTGTGGATTGTATTGTTCGGCAAATGAGGTCAAATGTGATGGAATTTCAAATTTGGAAAATGAGCTTTGTATGGAAAAAAGCTCCAAAGTTGCAGTTTTTCGCCAAATTGGTGCGGTGTAAATGTACTTGTAACCATAAATTTTCTCAAACTTGTGTTCGAGTTTGCATGTTAAATCCAAAACTAGAACGAAGCTGATATATTTCGCGATAACGTGCACGAAAGCTTTAGAAAGTGCTTCTTTGTCCATTTGCATAACATGACCCAGCCAGCGGAGCTTTTGGGCTTTAATCCACTGAACTATGGTCAGGTCTGCGTAATGCTCGTACTGCTCATGGTTAAATTTCCTTCGATACTCGCTGTTGGCATCACGGGAAGGACCATAAATCTTCCGGAGAACTTTTCTCTCAAATACTCCAAGGGCCATCTCATCTTCTCTTGACACTGTCCATCATTCCGAGCCGTACATCAGGACTGGTCTGATGAGAGACTTATAGAGCGTGATCTTTGTTTGTCGAGAGAGGACTTTACTTCTCAATTGCCTACTTAGTCCAAAGTAACACTTGTTGACAAGAGTGATTCTCCGTTGGATTTCTAGACTGATTTTATTTTCGGAGTTAATGCTGGTTCTCAAATAGACGAGGTCTCTCACCGTTTCAAACTTGTAGCTATCAACGGTGACTTGGCTACCAAGGCGAAGGTGCGCCGATTCTTTCTTTGATGACAGCAGATACTTCGTCTTGTCCTCGTTCACCGCAAGACCCACTTTTATCGCTTCCCTATCCAACCCAGAGAAAGCAGCGCTTACGGCGCGGCTGTTAAGGCCAATGATATCAATATCATCGGCATACGCCAGCAATTGCACGCTCTTGTAAAAGATTGTGCCATTGCGGTTTAGCTCTGCTGCTCGAATTATCTTCCCAGCATCAGGTTAAAGAAATCGCACGAAAGGGAGTCACCCTGTCTGAAGCCACATTTGGTTTCAAATGGCTCAGAGAGGTCCTTCCCGATTCTGATGGAGCTGTTGGTTTTGCTCAACGTCATTTGGCAAAGCCGCATAAGCTTTGCAGGGAAGTCAAATTCAGACATGGCGGCATACAGGAAACTCCTTTTTGCGTTGTCAAAAGCGGCTTTAAAATCGACAAAGAGATGGTGAGTGTCGATTCTTTTATCATGGGTCTTCTCCAGGATTTGGCGTATCGTGAAAATCTGGTCGATGGTAGACTTGTCAGGTTGTTGTTGTTGTAGCGAGGTGTAGCCCTGCCTAAATGTCAGACAGGGTCACCCGAGTGTATTGCTCTTGGCCGGGTCGATATAAGAAAACGGCCCGGGTCGTTTCGGCACGATGGGTACAGCACAAGTACTGGTACCGTTCTCGTAGAACCAGCAATACAAGAAACAATACAAGAAAAGAAACTTGTCAGGTCTAAAGCCACACTGCTAAGGTCCAATCAGCTTGTCTACGATGGGCTTCAGTCTTTCACACAATACGCTAGAAAGAACCTTATACGCGATATTACGAAGACTGATTCCGCGGTAGTTGGTGGGGTTAGCGGGATCGCCTTTCTTGTGGATTGAGCAGAGCACACTTAAATTTCAATCGGGAGGCATGCACTCATCTGACCATATTCTGCATAAGAGCTGATGCATGCTTTTTACCAGCTCGTCGCATCCGTGTTTGAACAGTTTGGCAGGTAGTCCGTCTTTCCCAGGCGATTTGTTGTTTTTGAGCCGGGATATAGCTATCCTCACTTCATCATAGTCAGGTGGTGGGACGACCGGTAGGCATACCGGTACTCGGGCATATTCTAAACCCCTAACCCGCAGGGAGCCGGTAGAGTATTGTAGACCTACCAGTAATATGAGCGACCATATGACAAAGATTTCATATAAGCCGCATTCTTCTGGAAGATATCGCTCCGGCTTACGCTCAATTCCCACGGGAACAGTCCAGTTCACTTTAAGACTTCATCAACAGATATCGGTGCGCTTTGACGTAGATCGGGGGTATACACATTGGCCCGTAGTCATTGTCAAAGTTAAACATGAGTTTAAGTTAGTTAAAGCATTTTTGACAGGTAGTACTTGTAAAGTTGTGTCAAAAAGCTTTAACTAACTTAAAATCATATTTTATTTCGACTATGACTACGAGCCATTATATTAAAATAAAAATACCCAAATAATTTTCGTTCAATACCAAAATTCATTAAATCAATTTTAAGGTTGCATGTTTTTTTGATTATCAAAAAAAATCTAGATAGTGAAAAAAAAAAAAATTAACTGTTTGATCTGGTAGCATTTTTGAAATCGTCACAGTGTTGGATAGCAGTATTCTTCTCAATGCACATTTTATAAATAATTAATTTAGTGAATAGTTTTCTGTATCAGCTTAAACAAGAAGATAACACAATAATAATTAATAATCTTCATAGCGAAAAACAAAGAAAATTCTCTTTGAAATATTTCTTAAATTTATGTTCATCCAAACACTTTGCAGCACTAACATGTACGCCTAAAAATAGGCAAAAGTTTTGTACCAAACGAAAAACGGAAGGAGTGATATTGTACAATAATTGGAAGTTAATACTTCATCAGGGCTAAATTAAAGGAAACACTGTGCCGTATACCTATTTATACCCACAGTTCGAAATAAGATAATCTACATAGATATATGTATAGTTTTTGAGTGAGAACTAAAAAAAAAAACAAGAATTAGAGGCCATACAAAAGCGGCGCATTTCGTTTCACGAAATATGAACAACAACAAAAATCAGTGACTGACTGGAGTTGTCAACGCATTTCGGCTAATGATGCCTACCACAAACACCGCTAATTGAATTAAGTCGAACGATATACAAACATATTTAATAAGCGGAAGTCTTCATACCTAGACCGTTATTATTCACTGCTCACTGCCAAATTATTCCATAAGAACCAGCCAGCCCACATACATATACACATACACACGTACACAGCATGGAACCCAATCTCGTACAACATCTAATCAATGCAACTGAAAAGGCTGCAAATATAGCGCGTCTCTGTCGTTCAAATGAGGTGCTACTCAAATTGTTGGTACAAGAAAAAACCGGAGCGGAAGCGAATGCACGTTTTGAGCACGATTTCAAAACACTGGCTGATGTTTTAATACAGGAGACTATCAAACATGATATTGGTGCCTTGGTGAGTGCTGTCAGATTTGGTTTAAGACACAATATTTAATTAACCTGTTTTTCCTTCTCCAGTTTCCAGCACTGCGCGATGCAATCAAAGGTGAAGAATCGCCGATATTCACCAATAAAGAGGGTGAAACAGCGACAATTTCGTTGGGTGCGACGGCTGAGGAAACGGCGCAATGTTTGGAAGCGATATTGAATTGTAGTACATCTTTGTATTTCGACGGCTGAGTGGAAGATCACCTTATCTGCAAATATTTTTTAAAAACGCCATGTTTCAGTTTTTTTACGATAGCACCCATATAGCACCCTGGTACAAAATTTGATTTAAAAACACCCTATTAGTCCGGTCAAAATAGACATAAAAATAGTGGTTAAATAGAAATAATTCCCACAGAGCCACAATTTTTCAAAAGTCCCCATCGATCCAATGTGAGCTGGGGTGTAAGAGTAGGTCGCCTCCCCGTTGGTGCACCCTGGGTAACGCTAAATGACCTACATGGCCTACATGGCTAGTTTCTTGTATTGCCGGTTCTACGAGAACGGTACCAGTACTTGTGCTGTACCCATCGCGCCGAAACGACCCGGGCCGTTTTCCTATATCGACCCGGACAAGAGCAATACACTCGGGGTGACCCTGTCTGACATTTAGGCAGGACTACACCTCGCTACTACAACAACAACAACAACATCCCATGTGAGCTAAAAAGGTTTTTCGGGGTCAAAGGTCAAAATTTTCTTAAAATCCATCAAATATGTTTTTTTTTTGATTTTTCTCGACTTTTGCCCACGAATAACTTTTTCAGTCCACATGGGATGTTGTTGTTGTTGTTGTTAACAATGCATTGCCCTGTCTAGAGTGTATGATCATTCCGAAGATCTTCATCAAGCTCTTCTAAGGGGAGTCCAAGGAAACGTGCAGTTTCAACAGGGTTTGTCCAGAGGGACAGAGGGGTTAGAAGAGTAGGTTCAAATGAACAATTGAAGAGATGTAGAGTATCATGGGGGGTCCTGCCACATGCAGGGCATGTGTTTGAGATTGTGTCATTAAGTCTGGACAAGTAGGAGTTTAACCTTACACTATATCCAGACCTAAGCTGTGCCAGGGTAACTCTTGTCTCCCTTGGTAAGGTGCGTTCTTCTTCAGCAATATCCGGTGGAGGACTGTTCAGAACGGGGTTCACAGGTAGAGATCCACATGGGATCGATGGGGACTTTTGCAGCTTTCTTTCTGGGGCGAACTTAAGCTCTCCACAAAAATTTGGCAATAATACAAGATATACAAAATAACTAGACTACTATATTTATATTAAAAATTTGTTGAGAATTTCCAGGTCCACAACTTGGTCTCAGGTAATTTTTCGAAAAATACTCACCGTTTTCGAGAAAAGCCCAAAAAAGATAAAATTTTGACTTTTGACCCTGAATAACTTGTTTAGCTGACGACAAACCTAAGCTATCTATCTCAAACGTTTAATTTGACCGGACTAAATCTCATAGTACGGTATTTGTTAAAAAATGTTACGAAGGAAAGTGCAATACCACCCAGCTTTCGAAATTTTTAGGAATTTTGAAAATTTGTCTAATTTTATTTCACTTCTCAGCTGAAGCGGCAGCAGCACTTGCGAAAGAGGTGCATCAGGATGTCATATATGAAGAAGAGCTTCTTGGTGAGATACCAATATTGCCAACAGACTTGGATTATGGCAACTTGGGCATCTGGATTGATCCGATTGGTAAGTTATAAGTTTTAAACTGTGAGGAATTTCGTCTATTTGAGAACCAGTGTTAACACCGAAAATAATGTCATGGACTGAGTGGGCAAATGAAAAGTAATATCTTCTCTTGACAAACACAGGTAGTTATGTTATCATACCTGGCCAGGACAGCCTGCCCTGATCTACCGTTCGGAATAGTTCTGTTAAAGTTATAAGATATTTTGTTAAGTTGGTCGAGAAAAAGAACTCATCTCTGTCCTATAATCCCAACAGATGGCACTGCCGAATATATATCTGGCGACAGCATCTTTACCGACTTCCCAGGTATTACTTCAACTGGTCTAGATTGTGTTACCGTGTTGGTTGGTGTGTACGATCGTACGACTGGCATACCTGTTATCGGCGTAGTATCACAACCCTTCCATAATAAGTTAAGTGAAAATATATATCGTTCGCTTGTGTTTTGGGGCATTTCATTGCCTCAATACGATTTACGTGCTAATAATTGCCAATTTGAATGTCCAACGCGTAATAATCGTATTGGTATATTTTCAAGTTCGGAAAATGGTGATATTTTACAAAGTATACTGGATTTGGGTTACGAGTTTGCATTTGCTGCAGGTGCTGGACATAAAGCGGTGAAAGTAATTACCTGGGAGGTGGACTTATATTTATTGAGTAAAGGATCCACATTTAAATGGGATACATGTGCCCCACAAGCCATACTACGTTCGCTAGGTGGAGATATTTACAGTTATCGTGAGAGTATCAACGAATGCAAACCGATTCCATTGAGCTATAAAGAAGTGGGCGCTGATGAGTTGGATAATGCGAAATGTAACAAAGAAGGATTGATTGCTGTGCGCGATGTAAGTTTGTTGGAGGATCTATTAAAGAAATTAACGTAATAAAATGGATTATATGTACTAGGGTGGGTTATAAAAAATAGATTTTGCTTTTTTTGGTATACGGAAAATCGAATACCTTGTTAAAAATGGAGTATGTCGTTTTTTTTTTTTAATTTTTAAACTTCGACTCCAATAACTTGGTTATGGTTAGGTAAACGAAAAAACGTATAAAGAAGTTTTTTTCGGGATCCTGAAAGCCGGGGTTTGAATAAATATAATCTCATAAAACTGCTGAATCAAACAACAACAGGTCCGATCAAAAAATTGGGACGTCACCCATGGTATTTATTTTCAGAACACTTTTCTGAGTTCAAATATATCTCTTGACAGAAGCAAAATTTCGGGTCTTCGCTTTCGGATAATGCATACACAGGTTAAAACCGGTTTATACCGGGATTGTCATTTTAAAATCCAAAATCCCAAAATCTCGGGATTGTCAAAAAGCCCGGTGATTCGCCTTGGCGCCATTTCTTAAGAATTAGTTTTTCCGTATACCGTTTTTTTCACCCACCCTAGTGAATGCATATGCGAACTTCCAGTGTCAAAGATTTAATCAGGAACTAATTATTTCCCTTTCAACTACCTAACGAATGTGCTTACTTAATTTTAAGTTGCAGCATATTAGGGTGTACTATATATGAAAGGCTGGGAGTGAAAATGGAGTGAAGGGAGAAATTACACGGTACAACAAAATTGAAGTTTTTGAATATCCCATCGGGTTTCTCAACGGTTTTTAAGTGTGTTGAATCCAAAATCTGGAGTCAGATTTTTCGGGTCACTCTAGCTTTTCTTACCAGAGAGTGGTTTGTAAGGAGATCGGTGGTTGTAAAAAAAACAATGGAGTTATTAGGAATTTTTTTTTTAAACTACAAAAAAAGTTTTTTACAACTACCGATCTCTAAACAGCAAATCTAGGGTGACCCAAATATCTGACTTCAAATTCGGATTCAGCACAACCAAAAGCTTTGAAAACCGATGAGAAACCATCTCAGATTTTTTGGCCGTTGTACCGCGTTATTATTACGATATTTCTCGCTTTTAAACTAAAAACCCGATGTGTATTCTATTCTTACCCGTTTTAATTAAACATTTTCTTTTGGCTAACATAAAAAATACGTTTCCTTCTTACTCCCAGCTTTTTATATATGGATACTAGTATTAGCTTCAGAAGAAAGCGACTTTCCCTTATATTGCATTTAAGGCTAATTACGAGATTATTAGGTATGCTAATTGTACAGTTATATGCAAAACGAACTTAAATATGTGATGTTTGTATGTACTTATGTGTGCGTTATTCAAACGACTTTAAGTCTCAATATATCAATTAAGTTTTTGTTTTAGGATTAATAAAGAAATTTGAAGATTTCCAGTATAAAATAGCACTCTACAGCAATTCCAATTCTTTATCTGGTTATGGGATCTAACCAACTTTTTTGAAGCGATTGAGACATGCATAAAAAACTACGTACCCCGTTTTTCGAAGATAGCCTCTAAAATTAAGTTATGAGTTTTGGAAGTTCGAATTTAGAGCCTTTTAATTTTGCTTTTCCAATTGCTGTATTTAAAAAATTAAAAAAAGGAAAAACGTGGGCGTTCTCTGCTTGACTTCCTTGTTCGATTGGTATACACTTATTGTTTCAAAAGTTGTCGAAGGGACCAAAAGTTTGAGCTTCGAAAAAATTAAAAGCCGTATATTTCAAAATTTCTTCAACTGATTTCGAAAATCTTCATGTCACTGTAAAAAAAGTATACCATTCAAACAAGGAAGTTAAGCAGACCACGCCCACAATTTTCCTTTTTAAACTTTTTAATTACTTACAGTAATTGGAAAGCAAAATTAAAAGGGTCTAATTTCGAACTTAGAAAACTCATAAATACATTTTGGAGGCTAACGAGGTACGTAGGTTTTTTATGTATGTCTCAATCTGTTCAAAAAAGTTGGCCATAAGATCCCATACCCAGCCGGCTTCTGTATAGTGTAATATATAATTTGTTTAAAATTCTATAGTTTGCTATTCAATATTGGACTCAGTTCATTTTTAAGATGACCTAAATTTTTACAAGGATGTTTTTTCGCTTTTTCAAATATATGTACATTAGGTTTGGTTCAAGTGGCTGCCGCAGAGCACACCTAGGCCAGTATTAAAAGGTCCGGTGTGATATCACCAACACTAGAAAGTTAGTTCCGGGACCCTGACATATGGAAAATCCCTGTATTATCGGGATTCTCCTCATAGCAGAATCCCGGGACTGACGCTCCTAAACCGACACCGTTACTCCTCCTCGAACCATTTACATGACTTGATGAAGGCCATCAAGTCCTTTATGTCCAGCTCCGTGACCTGGCGTGGGCTAACCAGGAAGGTACATTAGAGTGATTCAAAAAAAATATTGACTCGGTCTTACCCCCTGAAAAGTTAGGTATTGATGAGCAAAGAAGCCTTGCAAAAAATTAGCGCTGTAACTAAGCCTTTAGGGGTGGCTATTTTTTTCTACCTTTCCGATACATTTTGTATGAGGAAAATGGAATTTTTTCAGTGTATTTTCACATAATTTTTGAAATTTTTTTGAAGAAACCTTTACATATTTTTTAAGAGGAGGCTTTGAAGTTTCCAATAAGGTAACCCGTGTGCGGTTATCTCAACTATTAAAATAATTGCAACCATTTGGCGGCCGCCGTGGTGTAGCGGTTAAGTGTTCGGCCTTCTATACCAAGTCGTGGCGGTTCGATGCCCGGCAAAAGTAACATCAAAAACTATTTAGAAAAAGAAGGGGTCGCCCCTCGGCAGTAGTTTGGCAAACTCTCCGGGTGTATTTCTGCCATGAGAAGCTTCTCAGCAAAAAATTCATTTGCTTTGCAAGTGCCGTTCGGAGTCAGCAAAAAACTGTAGGTCCCGCCAACTTGTAGGAAAACTCAAAAGCAACACACTTCGCCGCCATTAGTTGTTTTTTTTTTTTTTTTTTTTTTTTATTTAACACATACAAAATCTAGTAAATTTTAAATGGTTAAGTTACAGCACTAATTTTTTGCAAGGCTTATTTTCTCATCAATTCCTAACTTTTTCGGGGGTAAGACCGAAAAATACATTTTTTTAAATTTGAATCACTCTAATGTACATACTTTCTATTTCGAGCACTGTTTACTACTAGCCTTTCATTTGTTTGGTGGGCCATGTCAACTGGCATAACGTTTTTGCGTACTGTAAGAACTCCTTATCAGTATGTCAACAAGTACTGCTTAATTTAAAATAAAAGAAGACGTTAATAAAAGAAAATAGCCTTGTTTCCTCTGTTACACTTAAATAAATCCAAACACATTATTTAAATATTTTTAATGAATTTATTTCAGTTGTTTGTTGCTTTCGTTACATGTATTGTAGCCTATTGCAAATTAAAATTAATTAACATTTACACATAAAGATATTATTGTTGTACGTTATTGTCAATATATATAAAAATAAATTAAAACACTAATTAATTAATAAATGAAAATTTTGAAAGGGTTTGTACGTATTAATATGTATTACAATTTAATTTTCATAATAAATACTACGTACATACATACATAAACTAAATACATGTTAATTATTTTATTAGCTGCAGAAAGAGTTACATATAAATATCAGTTTATTATGTATTAAATTACAATAGTTACACGAGAAGAAAATGTTAAAACTTGGAATACAACAATACATTACATGAAATTTACTCTTTGCAAAAAAGAAATGATTGCTTCAAAGTACATAAATCAAAACAGCTGAGCTAAAGGCATAACAGCGCAAGACACATCAAGGTAAAATTATATACTTTAACATAAAACGAAAATATATTAACATTTTAAATAAAATAATGTATAATTAAGACGAAAAAGATTTTATAGCAACGTTGGCAGTAGTAAAATTTCTTTGTCTAATGTCAAATGGGTACTCGTTTTTGTTGATTCGTTTATGTTAACATAATTAGACTTACAGATATATAAAAATGTATGTAATACATCAATTTGTTATATGGAAGCTGTTTTGTACGTGTATTTGTAATTGTAATATTTATGCAAATAAAACTTTACAAGCTTAAATTAAATTCTTTTTTGATTGTATACATTGACTATTTGCATTTACTATGTTTTGCATATTTATATATGCATTTTGTGCTTGTGATATTCTTTTAAATCGGACTATAGCTTAAACTGTATAAAGAATTCTGTACTATGTTGTATACAAAAAAAATGTGTAGGCACTTGAGTTAACACGTTTCCAATTGGCCAACGGATTAGTCTTCGATTTAAAAGTATTACAAGTAATTCGGTTTTGTTTTTGTTTTACACTCTTATAGACCTTTATTTGAACACAGGTCAAACGTATTATGTTAACTTTTAGAAATTTTTCTTCATCGACATTTCGTGTGCCTTTCGTAAACGTTGCCTTAATTCATTGGGAAAACGTTCGTAACATTTCTTGCATACTGGCTTCTCGTCATATTCGTAAAATTTCGACTTCTGCGTCATTTTCATATCGCAAATTGAGCAAGCGAAATGATGAACGCACCATGCTTTGTTGAGCGCTGTGAACACTGTGAGTAAAAAAAATTTAAAAAATTATTTTTTCGAATTAGAAAAGTACAACCACTTACCATCACCACCAATGACTTGATTACAAACGAAACACAAATTGCCAAACAATTGATGATAATGTGTTTCACAATAGGCCAAGCCACGCTTTTCGTAGTGACGATGGCCCAGGAAGGGCTTCTCGCATTTGGCGCATACAAAATGCTGGAAATATGATAAGAATAGAGAGAGAATAAGAGTTCAAAATTATGCAAATGAGGAATAAAAAAACACGGCAACCTAAGTTTGGGTGTAGCCCAACATTGTATATTCGGTTTCAGCAAATTTGAGGTTTTTTTATGCAAAAAGGAAACGTATATTGCATGCAGGAAAGTTGTAAAATATTTTATAAAAAAATGCGTTCAGTGCTCTCCCTTTTGACTAAAAAAAATATTTGGTTAACATAAACGATATTTTCCCTATTAATAGACATTTTTCCCCCTAAAAATAAACGATATTTTCCCTTGCTAAAAAACGATATTTCCCACTTTCTAAATTAAACCATATTTGTCGTTTTCCATTGAAAATAAGGTTTGTCTAAAATAAACAATATTTCTCCCTTTTAATTGGTAAAACGATTTGTATAAAAAAACGATATTGCGTCTTTTCAATTGAAAAAATAATTGTCTAAAATAAACTATATTTCAACCCTTTAATTGAAAAGAATTGTCTAAATTTTAATTAAAAAAAAAAAGAATTGTGAAAAATAAACGGTTTCTCATCCTTTTAAATAAAAATTTGTCTAAAAAAAACGATATTTCTCCCTTTTAAATGAAAATACGATTAGTCTAAAATGAACGATATTTTCCATATCTTAAATTAAACGAGTATCGAAGGAAATTTAACGATGAGCTGTACGAGCTTTACGCAGACCTGACCAAATTCAGCGGATTAAAGCGAATGGAAAAAAGAAGCTCCAGCACAGAAAGTTTTCCTATCGACACCCGACTTCGGCAGCACAGAAAGGGGGTGGCCTCGACTGAGATGGAAACAACAGGTGGAGGATGAATTGAACTCCGTGGGGTTTCCAATTGGCGTCAGTTATCGCTAAAAAGGAATGACTGGCGTGCTTTGATACGAAACGGCCAAAATCGCCTAGGCGGTTAAGCGTCATTATGACGCAAGCCAAGATTAGATTAGAAATTAAACCATATTTCGCTCTTTTAATTGAAAAAACAAAAAAGATTTGTCAGATACTTCTATATTTTAATTGGTCAAATTATTTGTCTAAAATAAACGATATTTCTTCCTTCTAATTGAAAAAAGATGTGTCTAAAATAAATGATATCTCTCCCTTTTGATTGAAAAGACTACTTGTATAATATTTCTTCCTTGCGAAAATATACGATATTTCTCCCTTTTAATTGAAGTATATTTGTCAGAAATAAACGATATTTCTACCTTTTAATAGAAAAAAAAAAAAATTGTGTAAAATAAACGATATTTGGCTTTTTAATTAAAAAAATCGCTAAAATAAAAGCTATTTCCCCAGTTTAATTAAAAAAAGATTTGCCTAAAATAAGCGTTATTTGTCCCACTAATTTAATAGCTTAAACAAAATTTAAAGTGAACATTTTCCCCGAGAAAGGAATTGAGAAATTTTTCAGAGAGAATAAAAAAATCCGAGGTAGAAAAATTACCGGAGAATATTTAGAATTGTCCTGTATATCTATTTCGCCAGTTCTGTGAGCACTGCACAGTTGAGAATAAAAAAAAATTACTCACCTCAACATGCCAATGTTTGCCCAAAGCTGTAACAACACGCTCTTCAATTGGACGACGACAAGCACCGCAGATTGGTATGCCCATTTTGTCATGACATCGCAAGCAATATAGTTCGTTCTAAAAATTGTAAAAATAACATTCGTTAAAAAAAAAACAATACAAATATGTAAACTAGGGTGATTCAAATAAAAAAAATTTGGTTTTTTTTCGGTCTTACCCCCTGAAGCTTTAGGTATTGACGAGAAAATAAGCCTTGCAAAAAATTAGCGCTCTAACTTAAGGGGTCGCTATTTTTTTTCGCCCTTTCCCATACATTTTGTATGGGGAAAAATGGTATTTTGGTATTGGTATCTTAACTATTAAAATAATTACAGCTATTTAAAATTTACTAAATTTTATACGTGTTACTGTGTATGTGTGTGCAATAGTACAAAACTCAGCCATTTTCAACTGGCTGTAATTATCTTAATAGTTAAGATATTCGCACATGGCTTGCCATTTTGGAAGCTTCAAAGCTTAAACTTTAAGAGTATGTAAAAGTTTTTTCAAAAAAGTTTCAAAAATTAAAAGAAAATTCACTTTGAAAAAAATGCCATTTTTCCCCATACAAAATGTATGGGAAAGGGCGAAAAAAATAGCCATCCCTAAGTGTTAAGTTAGAGCGCTAATTTTTTGCAAGGCTTATTTTGTCATCAATACCTAACTTTTTAGGGGGTAAGACCAAGTCGACATTTTTTTTGAATCACCGTAATGTATATGTATCAATAAATTTCTACGCTCTCTACCATATCATTTGCCGTTAAACCGGGTCTGCTCTTCACTTCGCGTGCCGTCGAATCCAACTCAACACCACAGGCGGTACAGTTGAAATGATAACCATGATAAACTTCTCCACGAAAACGTAATGGTGCGTCATCAATGACTCCACTAAAGAATGAAGAAAAAGACACAGTTTAAAAATGCGAAGCGGAACTATTGCATTTGCCTTTCTCAACTTACTGACACTTATGGCACATATAACGACCCGTTATCTCGGCCTTCACTTTGGCATTGCATTCATGGCATAAAGCACGATTTTGATTGCGTATAAAACCGGAATCGGCCAACTCTTTGGCACACATTTGACAACGGAAGCATTGCGGATGCCAGCTAGCGCCCATCGCTTTTATAACACGCCCAATTACGAATTCGCCGCACTTATTGCAGCAGGGCGCGAAGAGCACATGAAAGTCCCGTTCGCAGTATTTACGTCCTTCAAATTCGTAGAAAATGCCATCCTCAAAGGGGCGAAAGCATTGCGCACACCTGTCAATAAAAGAGAGAGAGAGATAGAGTTAAGATGCGAGTTTTCGAATATTTTATCTTCCATGCTTACACAAAGCACTGTGTGTGCCATAGTTCGCCATTGGAGTTGACGATCTTTTCATTGGGTTCGAACCCGTCTGCGCAACGGGCACAGTGCATTGCAGCTAGCGACATGTTAGCTGCTTGTATTCTGTAATGAGAGAGAAAAAAGAAGATACAATTTTCTATTAATCACTATTCGTGTAAATGAATTTATCATTTTTATATAAAGGTACATTTCTGCTTTTGAAGCCATCTTAAAGTTCCTATCAACTGCACACATCCAGAGCAATTTTTGCACTGAGTAAATGAGTAATTTTGTTTAATACTTAACACTTTTTTTTATCAGCACCACTTTTTTTTGTTTCTTCTTAAGCTGAATGATTAATAATTTTTCGATTTCTTTTCACAAATTTCAATCCCTGTTTAAATGTGTACATACATACACAGTAAAAAATGAAATATTACTTTTAATACCAATCGGTATTGAAATTAAGACTTTTTGCAATTAAATTTGAGTTTTAATACTAAATAGTATTAATTTAAGACTCTGAAATTTTTTTAATTCAAAATAGTTTTAAAATAATACCAAAATAACACTAAAGCGCTCTCTCTATAGCGCTCTCTCTCATTATAATGTTTTAGGTACTATTTGTTTAAAAACAAAGCCGGAAAAGTATTAAATTAATTACTTTTTAGCATTAAATTAAGTCCGGTGGTTTGTTCTTCAGAGCACGCGGTTCGTCGCTATTGCGATACTACATTAAGAACAACAGTGCAATTAGACGCTGGTAAGCATAAGTACTCGATGGCTTGATAGTAGGCATCTCCGTTCAGCATTCAATAAGTTGTGAGTTCGACTCTCGGTAAAGGCAACATAATAAAACTGTGTAATTTTTTTTTTTTTTTTTGCCTGAGAGAATCTTCGACTGAATTCCTCTCTTTCTTAATTAGACCGAATATGGTATTAATTTAATACTTTTCGGCGTTGTTATATATAAACACCAAAATAGTACTAAAGTTACACTTTTCTTTTTACTGTGTACATGTGTATGTATGTTGCGTATATCATAGTTCCAAAATAACTCTCAACCAGTTTAAAAGATCTCATACCTAATAAGAGTTACTGAAGAAGAAATACAGAGCGGCAAGTAAATAACATGAGTGAAAAAAGTTGTTCGGCTTCTTTAGAAAAAGAAATATCTACGGAGCTCTAAGTTCGTACGAAACCGTGGTGTAGCGGTAGTGTGTTCGACCTACTGCACCAGTTTCATTAGGAATATTTCCTATACCACCATGAAACCTGCCAAATTGTATTATTCTACTATAATCAGTTTCAAAGTTATGACCAATCGAATTTTCAAACATTTAACTATTTTAGCTATTTTTCTTGCCGAATTATGTCAATTTATGTGATTTTCGAAATTTTCCATATCGAAAGTGGGCGTGGTTGGGGTGTGATTTTATCTAGTTTCATCAGGCATACCCCCAACGACAATAGTATGCTTTGTGCCAAATTTCATCGTTCTACCGTAATCAGTTTAAAAGTTATGACCAGTCGGATTTTCAAAAATGCCTCCTTAAAAGTATGCGGTGCCACGCCCACTTTCAAAAATTGATCAAAAAATCTTAATAGAATGACTATATCATTTTAGCCATTTCCGTTACGGAACTATGCCAATTTAAGTGATTTTCGATATCGAAAGGGGGCGTGGTTGGAGGGCGATTTTAACCAATTTCATCAGGTATTATTATTATTATAAGGCCTTATTACACCGTGACCATTAGTACGATCTATTGTGTGACCTATCAGCTTATTGCTGTATGCCAGAGGCTCTTTATAAATTTGAGCACCTCCTCAGGTTTTTTATTCCATAACACGAACGGATTGAGAGTGACACCACCTAGGTAGAAAACTCTCTTTCTTGCTAACGCTAATGCATTCGCAGAGTATGTGAACCGGCGTTGCATCGTCCAGTTCGCAAAACCAACAAATTGTTGTATCTGGCAGATTGAATTTACCCAGGTGATAACGTAGACTACAATGTCCCGTATAATACCCAGTGAGGGTTGTTATATTTATGAGCCTGGCCGATGGTCTATGCGATGGTTCTATAAAGAGTTTGGCCTGCCTCTGTCCTAGGCTGCTAAGCCAATGCTGCCTAAACTGTTTTTCTTCCCAGTTGCTTATGGTCTCCCTTACGTGGGCCTTGGTGAGCCCACAGAAGGGTTCCGGACAATAAAATGCTGTTAGAGCACCGTTTTTGCAAGGTGGTCCGCTTTTTCGTTGCCGTCATGTCCTTCATGCCCTGGGACCCAACCTAACAACACTTTGTTTTTGGCCCCCAGATCATTAAGTACTGTGACGCACTCATAAACAAGCTTCAAAGTTATTGTGTACGACTGCAGGGCACGTAGGGCGGCCTGATTGTCCGTCATAATGTAAATTCGCTTAGAGGACAGTCGTCTTCGGAGGAATTCTCTGCCACAGATTTATACTACATGGATTTCCGATTTTTTGTAGTTTGGTCCATAGATACCAGCTCCCGTTTTACCATCAGGCATACTCCTAACAAATATGCTTTGTAACAAATTTCATCATTCTACCGTAATCAGTTTAAAAGTTACGACCAGTCAAATTTTCCCAAAATATACTATCCAGTTTTGAATTCATCCCTAACCGAACAGATTACTGTGCGCCGACCTCTACTCCGGCGAAAGGTTTTTAGACTTACTTACCTGGTGGCGGGTTTGGAGAAACTTTACGGGCGGGTCAACGCTGGATGGATGTGTTGGGGCGGTCTTTTCTGTCCGGAACTTGGGGTTAGCAGGAAATTTGGGCTACCCGACCGTTTTAGGATCTTTCAAGCGGAGGTTGCGGCTATCAAGGGTGCGGTGGATGGGATTCTATCCAGCGCATTCTCTGTCAAGGAGTTCAACATCTACTACAATAGTAAAGCGGCTATTAGGGCGCTGTTTGCAACCAACGTTCGATCGAAGACAGTCAACGACTGCCAAACGTCCCTAAGGGTTGCGTCCAACTACTTCAAAATAAAAATTATTTGGGTGCCAGGCCACTGTGATATTACCGGCAATTGCCATTCGAATCTCTTGGCCAGAACAAGCACTCTTAAAATAGATGTGGCTGGATATTGCAAACTTTTTTTTGTTTTGAGTAAAAGGCCATTCAGGAGATATGTAGTACTAAAAATACCTATTCAACGATATATCAAATTTTTCAATCAGATTATAAATAAAAAAGTTGTGAATAAAAATCGATTTTGGCTGTTTTTAGGACTCTCGCAGGATGAAAATTTGTATCATCCTTAATTCGCCGCAGGGTCAACTTTCATCCTAGGGGGGGGGGGGGGGGGGGGGGGGGGGGGGATAATTGCAAACTTTTTTTTTGTATGGGCACCGACCCGGTCTAGTGCATATACAAAATCTAGTCATTTTTAAATGGCTGTAATTAGTTTAATAGTTATGATAAGTGCATTAAGTAAAAAGTTTTGGAAAGTTCCAAGCCTCAACTTTAAGAATATTTAAGGTTTCCTTGGGAAAATTTGCAAAATTATTAGGAAATTTACTTAAAAAATGAACTAAATTTTTTCCATACAAGATGTATGTTAAAAGTGAAAAAATAGCGACATCTAAGGACTAAGTTACAGCGCTTATTTTCTCATCAATTACTAACTTTTCAGGGGGGGGGGAGGGGTAGCGGTTTGAATCTAATATACATCATATAACATTTTTAATCTGTATGTAGACATAAAATTGTAGGGGTTTTGTGTGACGAATTGGCTCAAAATCTGCTAAAGAAATTTCCGTCAAATTTTAAGTTAATAATTGATTGTATTTTCTTTTTTTGCCCTGTAATTAACGCAGCACCAGCACACTCCTTAAAGAGTATCGGCATACTCTTCAAAAAGTTATTTTCATCTTTCTATCTAAGAGTACTCCATCGGTTTTCTTCTGCGTACTCCAGGGAACCTCCATCTACAGGAGGGTACTTTCCAAAAACCCAAAAAATACTCAACAGAGTACTCAGAAAAGCGAGATAGAGTAGGTGAATATGCTGCTCACGCGTCGTTGCTGATATTCCATGGTATAATCTTTCTTTGGGATTTTTCGAAAAGTACTCTCTAGGAACACGAGTACGCAGAAGCAAAGAGATAGAGTACTCATTAGGAGTATTACGGGTACAACTTCGTTTTTTGCAGGTTACTTTACTTCCGACTTCCCTGGCGTATGCATTGGCTGGTAAAATTGTGCAAAAACCCGAAAACGATCCACCAATTGATAGTCACGCACCAAAATTGTTTGCCTCCTTCCAATCACTTAAGCCAGTATGCCCCCTATGGCATTCCACAACCGTATTTCCTATCCAGCTATACAAGCGCCTTGCCATGAAATAAGGATAACATGGATGTACCTATGTCCTTAAATTGGTAAGCATG